>QVOB01017331.1:0-15859 GCA_014839585.1 Pseudomyrmex concolor | reverse complement strand
CATATATATCTACGTATATCAATCGCGGAAACACATGCAAAGAAGTAAATCTCGCTTCCACGGCGGGGATGTAACATGAAATTACGCAAAATATTGAAAATTGAACTATCAAGAGATGGTAATCCTCGTGCGAGAACGACTGTAATTCGCGTCGCGTTGTAAAGATTCTATCGCGCTAACGAAAGACGCTTCTAATTAGAAAATCGGTTTTGTCTCAGCGAAGTTAAAATTAGATTTACTCGTGGATGGAAGATGGTCCATGGTATATATATATGGTATATAACGCGGAGTTTCCGTCACGGGGAGACAAGAGCTTTACAAACATCAGCGACAAGAGCGAAGAGAGAGAGAGAGAGAGAGAGAGTCGCTTTAGCATCGCACGCAGAAATATAGTTCGTCACGTGGAATCGCTTCAGCGAGCCATGCTTCATCGGAATGTTACAGGAACTTCCCCATCAGAATGTGGTATATGGAGTATAGGGACTTCAAGTACGGGGCCAATACGACGAATGAGATCCGCAAGATCGGCCATTACACGCAGGTGGTGTGGGCCACGACGCATCTAGTCGGATGCGGAGTGAGCCATTGCACCGGCGGCAAGGGCCCGCTTGGCGAGGACTTCTACATGTACGTTTGCAACTATGCTCCGAGGTATGTCCCAATTTCGAATTCATACGCGTGTTACCATCTCACATTCTACATGTATCATTGTGCAAGTAGATCAAGCGTTTGCATTCTCCTCTTGAAAAGAGGGTGCATTCGCGATCAATTGGTCTTCTACGTGCGCAGTAAAAAAGAAAATGTTTATTTTAATTTTAGTGGACGTTCTGAGACATTTTCTACATGTACCAGGAAGTTTATTTTAAATTTAAGTTAAATTAACTCATTTGTCACGTGTTACTTAATATGAAAATCAAAAGATGATTTTAAAATCGATTTTTACGATAATAAAGCTTTCAACTTTTTTTCGAATTTTTGTGACATTTTTCTCCGGGTGTTTTTTTTATTTTTAATTATTTAACACTACAAGAGGATTTGACGGTTCCATATACAACTTCCATATTTTATCGATTGTTTACTATGCATTGTTGTTTTTTTTTTTCGTGAAGGCAAACTCGCAAATTCGCCATTAATTACCGTGTAAAGCAAAACTTGCATCGCTGGTAATGCACCGATAAAGTTGCATCGGGATGAATCAGGGCTTTTTCATTAATCAAATTTTAACACTTTGCTGGAATCGGCATTTAAAAAAAAAAAAAATAAAAGAAGATCAATATGCGATATATCTCGAGATGCGATATACATATATATCGAAATGCAATATTATGAGGTTTGTATAGGAAAATCTTATTCCTGCTCAAAACGCTACTTACAATTAGTATAGTAGTACTACCGTGCTTCTTGACAAATTAATAATGTTAAATAATTAACACAATACTTTACATTTATATTTGTTATTTTGACTTTAAATGTGATATAAAAATAACAAAATAATTTAAAAACCACATGGAACAGTAGCAATTTTCAGTAAATTTCAATCATTTCTGATCTTAATTATGTTTTCAAACTGATTATATTAATTAGGTATATTGACGGTGCATAAGATAACAATGTGATCATTTTCAGAAAGCGTGCCGTATACCGTGACTTATGATACACAGCTGTTTCTGTGTAACGGCAATTGCAATTGGGCCACAAGTAGAACTTAGTTCATTAGCATGGAATTGACGCAATAATTTGCTGGAGGAAAACGCGGATTGGAACGGTTAACTTGGGCAAAAGTAGCGCGCGAGACATCGTCAAAGCGGCCTTTTAGTTACGTTGAAACATTCGCGCGTCGAAAGAGAGGTCAAAACTGATTGTTGAAGCATTAACGAAAATAGAATAAATAAGAGGGAAAGAGAGAAAGAGGTGAAAGAGGACGGAAACCAAAGGAAAATGGTTGATTTAAATGCGCCAACAATTCATTCTTTGTACAGCATTACTTAGCAGCGGCGGCCACATTTAAACAAGAACTTTGTTCAGCAATGTGTATTATAGTTAACGTCCAAATAGTTATTTTGTGCCGAATGGATGTCTTGAAAATGTTTCTGTCTGTCAAAAGATTGTTTAAGACAATATTATTGTTAAGAATTAATATAAATAATAAATAATTAATAATTAATAATTAATAAATAATAAATAATTAATATAAATAATAAAATAAGTGATACAATTGCATATCTCTACGCGCTAAACTAGAAGATGGTGTTTCGTCTTCATATTTATTGTGACAAAAAATAGAGAAAAATACAAAACAATACTTTTATGTTAAATAAAAGCGTCTATAACATAAAAGCATTGTTTCGCATTTCTTTGTTCTCCGTTGTGTCATCAATAAATTTGAAAACAAATCACATTGTCAACCTGCTTCTTATGCCAATTTGTTCCGGTCTCCCCTACTTAATGTTCATTCATGTCTCGAATATTTCAATTTTTATACAATTTTTTGCTACGCGGGCAAACACACACTTTTTTTCATATTCATTAACTTTTTTCCCACGGACTTGATTACCATGGAGTCTTTTTTTCACAAAACTAAAAATAACTAATATACGTTCGTAAGCTCGCGCGAGACTGGCGTGTAAGCTTTTCCCTAGACACGCTGAAATATATGTAAATCCTATATTTATATAATATACGTAAGAAAAAGAAAGAGACAGGGAGAATATACGTAACCCGCTTGGGGAAAATATAGGTAGAACGCGGTAAGCAAGGAAAACAAGGAAAACCTGGTGACACCAGTAGTGCGGTATATATGCAGCGTCACCGCGAGATATAGCTCGTTCGTCTTTGTCATGCCTATTGTGGCACTTAGACGACTCTCTTTGTCACCGTTATGGCACACTTTCTCAGCGTATTTATGATTTTCGTTGCGACTACCGGATAAAGTGTGCACACACAAGATGTTCAATGCGAAACGTATGTGCGATACGTGCGAATAAGAATTTTCTGCATAGATTTTCTATAAAAGAATGATTACTTGGTTTTTTTGCAAAGAAAGGAAGAAAATATATAAAACATAAATTAATCAAGACCTTAATAAAGGTCTAAAATAAAGATGGAAGTGAGGAAGACTTATATAAAAAAGAGATATTTATATTATTTAGTAAAAGAATAATATTTAAGGTTTTGTAGAAACGTCATTTTTAAATTTGCCAATAATTTGTGTAAATAAAAAAATTATATTCTTCTTTTTAGAAAAAAAAAAGAAATATGTTTCTTGGCTCGTTTCATATAATGTTGATATAAACGAATCTCGATATCGACTCATCTGTCGTACAAATATTTTATACGCGTACTAATGTGTCGATTTATGAAAAATCCAGCGAAGGATTATATTCAATCTCGTTGCTAATCTTGCATTTACGGATCGAGCTTGCACGACGAGTGAGTGACAATAAATAAATGATTTTCTCCCGGCGACATTTTACGCGCGAACGATCCGCGCAATTAGAATCCGCTTCGGCCTTCGGCTCGCAATTTATCGCTGCTGCAGTCCGTACAAAAATGCCAACGACCCAGTTCTGAAACTAAGGATTCCTACAAATCGCGACGCTATATATCGCTCATATCGATCCTCCGCAATACGCAGACCCGATAAATTTTCCGCGAGATCCGCTCTAATGCGATCGGCGATGAGTTCACCGCAGCTTCATATATTCATGTTACAAGACGAGATACTAACGCACGGATGCATATATACAGTCGTCGTATTAGCTTTTCCGATGCAAACACGGGAATTTACCTCCGGATTCATCAACTCTGTATTTTTGAAACGAATAAAAATCGTTTTACGTGTCTCGCGTGATAAATTCATTTTTAATCAATGTTTGATCTCAAGTTACGAGTTATATATGGAATCGTGTTCTCTAAAACCTTTACGATGCGCATGAAAAAATCTACAAAATTCAAGAATTGTAAAACAGCGATTTTAAAATCGTCTATAATCATGGAATTGCGCAGCATCTCAAATAAGACACGAGATCCGAAAGAGGTTCTTAGAATTCATTTTATATGCTATTTCATACGTCGATCTGTACCTCCTTGCTAAGCATCGCACATTCTTCAGTAGTGTATTTGACGCCTGACCTATTTTCCGCAAAAAGCGAAGCGCTGGCTGATGGCGCGGTCGTATGTAGCCGCCGCCGCCGCCGCCGCCATCAGTAACCCGGGTCTTGAATAAATAAACCGTGTCACGTGTAAGGTGGGCCATCTTATTCTTCTTTTTATCTTGCCGCCGGTCCTCTACACCGGCTGTATCTCGTAATTAATTTCGTGGATATATATAGCGCGCTGCGGACTTGCCTTTGGAAATGTCGTGCGATCGTTTAAGACGCGCGCGACTCGTTTCCCGAAAAATACTTTGAATGTAAATTCGGTGGCCCATTTGCAAATTGCTCGATAGTCCTTCCAAGAGCTTTTTGTTAATGCGCATAGCTAATGGATAAAACGGCCGGAAGTATTTTTACACCAGGATACAACGGAATAAGTGGCAGGAATTATTTTAAGACGCAGCTACTGAGAGCTCAAAGGAATAGCTCTCTTGAGACAATTTTTCAAGTACAAGACGCGTTCGTGAAAAGTTTCACGTTAGCGATGCGAGATCTCTCGTGTGTTTGCAATCAAGTAAATGTTACTAACGAAGAGATTTTAAGCTTGATAAATTTGTTACCGAAACGAATTTATCTCGGGACCAAGTTTCCTCTATTAATGCTCACTTTAATCCACACGTATTAAGCAAACGTGTTAAAATCTCGCCTCTTAGTGTCGGAGCATAGCTCGGTCTTCTCGAATTTGACGGGTCCCGGTTTATTTAATAGGAGCGCGGGCACACGTTGACGCTCTCATATACACCGCCTCGCTCGTAATTCGAACAACGTGTTATGACAATAAATATATTATGATAATATAAATGTATTATGTGGTATGCAAATTGAATAAAACTGGATATTTTGAATTGCAGAAAGAAAAAGATACTCATCGTATAATTGAGAATGGTCAGAAACCACGAGAGAAAATTTATATATATATTTCTCTTGACATGAAGTAGCTGCTTTACTCATAAAAAAAAAGAGGGAAATAAGATTTTTCCGCGCTGCAAATGTCAAAGTGAATGACAAACTAATATTAAAACTAATCGCTGACATTAAATTTAAATCTCTCTCTGTCACGCAACAGAAATTCGCTTTTCAGTCTTCACATTTTTCACAAGAGAAGAATCCCGCACTATAATAGAATTTACGTTCCAATATTTAAAATTTGTGAATAAAATTAATGAAACAACGTTTAATTAAATTAACATTGTAGTCGTCACCGAGAAAGAAGACGGTCTTATGTAATATATATACAATATACATATATATATACAATATACATATATATGTACACATATTATATACACATTTTTATATACTTTGTTTCTCGACGTTCCGAGCAATTGCTCGCCGATATTTGTCTTCTTGTAATTGGTTACACTTCTGCTTCACAGTGGGAACTATGCGAGCCGTCTAGGTCTGCCGTACGTAGCCGGCAAACCGTGCAGCATGTGCAAGGATTATTGTTCGCGAAGCAAGCTTTGCACAAACGCCTGCCACCACGTTGACCTGTGGTCGAACTGCGCCGAACTGGTCAGGACATTCGACTCGTGGGTCTGCGAGACGGACACTCAGGAAGGTCGCGAACGTCGGAAATTCTGTGGTGCCACGTGCAACTGCGAGGATAAGATCTACTATCATCACGAGTAGGAGCGAGGACTTCTTAACATCGTTTCGGGTTGCATGAATAATTTAATCGTCCTGCTAAACCAACTTAAACTCAGATCTTACGTACGATAACAGCTAAGTGGCTGCAGATCGTTTGACGAGGATCGTGCTGTTTCGTTGATGAGCTCATTTGTTTAGTGACGAGCCGGAAAAACGTTCGCGATATTTCGAAGGACCTCGTTGGGATATAGACGAAGGTACGGGAGAGTGAACGGAATAATATGGAAATACGGCACAGACGAAGTGATTGTGCTATTTGTGTGTGCCCTCTTCTTCGATTTCTCTAGAGGCCTAAACTCCGCGGATTTCAGAAAGTTGATCGTAACGGATCGATTGAAATCTACGCAACCGCGATTTTTTAACGACGCGATTCTGAACTACGCGTAACGATTCTTTCGAAATTGCAGAGATATGATTTGAACACGATCCTCACAGTCCATTTGATCCCTAAAATTTTCTAGGATCTGAAACCTAGGACTCACGCACACGCAACTTACACGTGATGTCACGAAAGAATCAAGGACTTGGGTTTGCAAACTTTATTTAGTTTTTTGCTTATATAGTTTCTTATATATTTTTCCGCTCGTGAAATTCAACAAATGAGAAAAGGGCTAATACATCAAACGTTTCGATCCATATTAGAATTTTCTTTAGTGACTATATCTTGATTAAAATAAAGATAGAAAGAAGTCTCAATCAAAAACACTTTTTGTGAACAGCCATGCACAGCTGATTAATTCTTTCTACCTTTATTTTAATCAAGATAGTCACTGAAGAAGATCCCTAATACGGATCGAAACGTTTGACGTTAAACATTGAACAAATCGTTTAAAGTTTAAACGACGACGGACACTCTGTTTACAGCTTGTGTTGACCCTCTTTTTGTTTATATAAATTTATGCGAGGCAAAATTATACGTATTTCAGAAGCTTATATAGTTACCGATAAGACTATAGATATTTAATAGAACCATATACATTTAGTGTTTTATTTTTAATATAACCATGTATACTTAGCGGTTTACCTTCAACTCTTACATTAAATATTAACGTTCTACTTTTGTTGAATTATCCCAAGAGTGCGTATTCGAAATTGCAAATTATCCTTTAAATAAGTAATCGGAAAATTCGTTTTCAAACAGGTACGTCTCATTCTGTTACGTGTAACTTTTTTATCTATTTTATTAATACGTTTTTTTCTCTCACATATTTCCGCTCATTGTCAGACTTGAAATTCTCAAAATATCACAAAAAAACTTGTAAATATATAAATCCGGCGAATTACATATCGAAACTGATAATTAGTAAAAGGAAAACGTACTATTAAGTTTATTCATCTAGAGCAAGAAGAATAATATGTAAAAATTAAACTAAGATGGTGCGTCGATGTTTCTTGTCATGATGTAACAAAATCTTTTGGAATTTTCTTTAATTAGTATAATCAATAACACAGCTATTTTTATCTTAGATGTAAAACTAATATATTTACGCGGCATCGGATAAGATCAGATCGAGAAAACTTTAAATTTAACTCTTTACCGCGCGCAATTTATTGTAGAGAATCAAATATATATTTTGAAAATTCTTAAATATTTAAAATGTTATAAAATCGTAATAAAATGATATATACAATAAAAAACGAGAATTTTTACTGATCAACCGAAGACGATCCTTGAAAAAAATAATTCTTGAAACGTTGGAAATACGTCTATATAAATAAATGTTATAAATTATTCGAAACGCTCTGAAAAACGACATGTTTAACATATAACGTATACGATGAAAATATAACTTGATATAGCGCATAACTCGATGAAAATGTGTGTTATCTTTAGTGTTTATTGAAATTGAAATTGCGAGCGTATATATAAAAAAAAAGTACGGTAAAGAGTTAAGATAAATTGTAAATCGTATATTGTACTCAATAAAACGAGCAACAATATATGTGACAAATGGCGAGCGTGATCAATGATAATGTTAGATTGTCAGTACGCAAGAAGTTAAAAAAAAGTATAATATAGTACATACATGTATGATCCAAATAAAATGTTCAAACTGTATTACTTTTTGTCCATTTACAGAATAAACGTCCTGTAAATATTACACTTTCTGATTTTGTTATTTACTTAACCATTTTATCGACAAAACGTTGCAATTCTAATATTCATTTCATAAGCGCTCAAATAATTTGCACGATTGTAATATTGCAATAATAAAATTTATTAATATACAAACGCGCGTTACGCGAGACAATTCGCGCTAACGCGCATGTAATGTGTGAAAAGAGCTCTTAATCTTTTTTGATAAATTTATAAATGCGACGTTAAATTTTGACACAAAATTTTAAATTTTACCGCGTTTTATGAATGAGGGAGATAAGCGCACGTTGCGCAGTTGCACGATGCCTTTAATCGCGCAGAAATATTTATTCGTTACCAGAGAGAATCGAAGGATTAAATAGAATTATGTGGCGAATAAATCGATGAGCTTTAAAGGGAAAGGAAGAGCGGATCATCCTCTCTCTCCTCTTTCCCCCACAGCTTAGGAGAATGCACAGTCGGTGAATTCGAGTTAGTGGTAAACCGAGTGCGTGGTCTTTTTGCTTCCAAGAGAGCTTAGGAATGTTTTTCAAACTATGTCTGAGACACGACAAACTAGCACTGGTACAAACTTTAAGCTCTTTCGAATAGAGTAATTATACTGAGATTTCTTCTTACACGTCTCTAGATTGGCAGCCAATCAATGATACTTTTGCTAGTAATTCTATCGAGCAGAAATTTCCGGCAAAATCATTTTCACGCCTCATTACTTTTGCTTGATTTCTCGCGTATAATTTCAGAATATTAAATTCCATCCACTTGGATTATATCATGTCTTATAGTCAGCAATATTAGCAAAAAATGTAAAACTCTTAATAAAAAAAGAATGTCACAGCGAACATAGATTGCACTTATCAATTCCGACGCGGACGACACAGGATTCAAAGGATAAAGAATTCTTTTCATACTCAATATACACGAAAAAATATCGCAGACTTATCGCAGTATTACATGACGGATTTTTTTTTTTTTTATCAATTGAAATCGATCTCAGAACGATATAACGGTCGTTCGTTTCCGGCTGTGTCAAAGGATGAGAACCGATTTTGTCGTAACCCGGCTCTGCCAAGTGGAATAACACCCGTTCGCGGAATTGGGCCGATTCTCGTCCGTCGAGGCTGACGGGCAAAGCCGACGGGAAAGGCCCGTCTAATGCGTATTCCTTTGAACGATCCCGCAGGAAAGTTGGCAGGACAAAACGGCAGTGCCCCCGTTCCGTTACCGATAATGCTACTACGCGCTCACGTCAAAGATCAACGATTGCATTGTCGTGAGCGGAACAATTTCCTTTCGTCCGTCTTTCGAATATTTTTACGAGAAAGAGAGAGAGAGCGCGCGATTGAAATCAGTCAGTCGGAGCGGAAGATTCGTTCGCTGAATTTAATCCTTTTTTGCAATACTCTGGTTTCTCGCTAAGAATGACCGGACTTGCGAAGAACGCCACGAGTGCACTGGTAAGAAGGTCTCAGACCGCTTTTATTTTACGGATCGTTTATTCGCGTGCGGAATAATTTATCGTAAGAAAGGAACACGCAATCTCACGTAAATAGTATTAAATTTGGGATGAAAATGCGTTAAGTTTTTTTTGCCACGTCAGATAATGCATAAAAAAATTAACAGAAATCTTGTTCGTGTTTCTCGATGATTTTGGGGATCTTTTTTTTAGTTTTCTCTCTTTTTTTTTTTTTTTTTAATCCAACACTATACTTTGATACTTTTCAGCTCGACTCCAATCCACTTTGCCAGTGTGACCTAACGCGATCCAATCTATCTGCTCAACCGAACCGCACACTCCGGCCGCATATTTAAAATAAACTTGATCACATTTTTCGATTTTTTTTTTCTAGCCCGAATTTGTCAGCCCAACGTTGCACTCATCCTGACCGCAATGTTTGTGCGTGTGCTCAAACAATGCAATACGGTCTTGACATACAATAGTGATTCAGTGAATGTAATTTGCCACAGCTTCTCTAAAGCGCGCGGAGGGTTGATTTATGAACACATTAACTATACGCGGAGCGCTATCATTAGTTGATTGATCGCCAGTAATTAGACTGTAAAGTACTCCACGATTATGTTCGGTCCTAATTACGCGGGAATTCCGTGAAATTCTCGCGTTGAATTAAAAGCGCGCCTGTTGGATTATAAATATTCTTGAAATTCTCCTGCTCAGATCGGAAGAAGATCAAATGAGCGAAATTAAATTGCGATTCCATTGCGCTCTCATTACGTTGTTTTAGACTTCCTGTCTAGACTTCCTATCGAGACCAAAGAATCGCAATTTATGTTCGTTACGTTTTCTATGTGCGGCGAAAAAACAAAAATATTTCACGCTTCGAAGAAGATGCTTTTTGAGTTTCGGATTAGTATTCAATTTATGATCACGCCGGCTCTCTTTCTCCTCTCCGTGATGTATAACAACGTGCTCTGTAATTATTTCGTGTTCAAATATTACGCAAACTAGTTTCTTCACAATACGCGATGTGTATATTCTCTGTGTTTACATATGCACATTGTTTACACTGTTGCAAATAATTCATCGTAACAAGGGAGAACACGCACGTTGTGTGTGGGAGAAAATTTCACGCAATTGCTCGTGGCGTTTCAATTTGTTATGCTAATTGAATTTTTTCAAGAGAAACTAAAACGTTAAATTTTATCGATATATCCTTTTCCCTCTCCGAAAATATCTCGAGCATATCCAGATCGATAGTTCGTGGCACAAGCAACTTTTCTTTCACTCCGTGAAAGTGCATTTATCAGAAGTCCACGTTTATCGGAGGGATAAAAGTGAGATTTTCAAAGAGATTCTTAAATTGTACACCTCTAATGTGTCAAGAACTTTTTCACCTTTCTTGTGTGTTACCCCTTTCTATATTTTCTCCCATCCACGATCTTATTTCTGCTCTTGGTCGCCTTTATAGATTTTAGTTTCCATATCAGTCGATTCGCAGCACGTTTTCAACTTGAAAAAATAAGTAACGGAACGTTTATATGCTTGTGTTAAGTAAAAAAAATCTTTTTGTGGCAAAAATAAAGTTTTTTGGTTTAAACTGACTGAGTTCCGAAAATCCGCGCGATTCCATCTATCTATCTGTTTTGAAAAGTGTCTATGTATCGCGCGAAAGAACGATATAGTTTAGTCGTAGCTGCAGAAGCGGCCTCGCACAAATGCTGGAAATTGAAATCGGTCATATCAACGATCGGTCGAGGGTTTTGGTCAAGAGGAGGACAGAGAGAGGCATTCGATATTTACGCCGACGTAATATCTCGCGCGCCGGCAAACGGAACCGGAAACTAACCCCCGGCAGAGGCGAAGCTGACGCAGGCTTCCGATTCGGTGCGCCTGGACCATAACGCGTCGCCTTATAACACTGGTCGGTGGATGCAGAGCATAAGGTAAGTTTCTCGTAGCGTCGGAAACGCGCCGTCAGCGTAAATCCGATAGAGGAAGGGAGGAAGAGAGGGAAGGAGGGTGTAAATCAGCGTTTCTCATCGCCGAGCACGAAAGCGAGAGGACTCGCGTATATCGACGGCCGCGCACGTAAATTATCCGCGACATTTTGCCCAATTGAGCGGAAAGTTAAATTGCAGCTTTTGGCGCGCGCGAACGAAACGTATATATGCGCTGTGCATACAAAGGTAGAACTTTTTCCTGTAACGCGAAACTAGTTTTTCGTATCTAGATAAACAACAAAATGTAAGCTCGAAAAATTTCACTTTTTCGAAAAAATATTAATAACAAGTTTGGAATTATGGATGTGTATATATTCAAAATGGAGTAATAAATTCAAGACGCGACAAAACTTCCGATACGCAACGCGCGTGCCGCATAATTTACGCCGTTTACGTGTTATATATTAGAAAGTATACAATTTATTGAACAAATTTAATTTTTTTGTTGGTAGATTTTTTTTCCAGACATTCTCCGGATTGATAAAATTTCACACTGCCGTGTATTAAATTTTCAAAAAATGTTCTACAGGACGCAGAAACTTCGCGTTCTTCTCATCGGTTTTTAAACATTACCAAAGAATATGCGAGAAAATTTGTTTATCGTATGTAAAGCGGGCGCTGCCACGCGATACACGGAGCGCGAATTCTCGCGAACATATTGATGCCCAGGGAATGAGGAGAATCTAAGTCTTTTGAATACAGCGGAAAGGAAGATTGTTGCGCGCGATAGCCAACTTGGGAGCGGCGCGCGCGGTCTCGTTTTCGGATACAGCCGGAATTCTTCCGCGGTGAAAAGGAGCGATAAAAATGCTAAGCGCAGCAAAAATATGAGATGCAGACTTCCTTGTTCAATTTTTTTTTCTCCTCCGGCCGTCGTTGCATTATACAAGAATGTACGGTAAAGTACGTGATATAAATTTGAGAGAGCATTCTGTAAAATGCAAAAAAGTTTCTTTGTATCTGCGCAATCCAAAAAAATCGAAATCCTCTTAAACCGTCGGCCGGCAGCTAGAGTGAGAGTAGCTAAATTCTTAACTTTAAATCCTTTCGCGGTACATGTTCTTAAAACTTGTCTCTCAGATCCCTGGCACTTAGCGCTTCTTCACACTTTATTCTTTTATTTTCCATTTCATCTCTCTATAGATTTCACGAATTTTTTTCTATATTATATATATTTCTAGTAAATAATTCAAACAATTAGATTTTTCTCGCGCGTCTTTCTCTTCTTTGTTTTCAATTCTTGAAAATCTCAGCTCTCTTCTGTAAACTTTTGCATTTTCCCTAGATAACACTTGTCATGCTGAGTTAAGGGCGCGCGCGTGACCACCAATATGTTTGCGCATCGTGGCAATATTTCACGGCGATGGGAGCTGCCATACGACATTGACGAACGGCAGTGACTGATGTTGCCGGAAAGTCGACGCGGCGTCTTTGGGCAAAAAGCTTCTCGGGACTGCTTCGTTTACGGAAGTCGAGCTTCGTGCCGCGAAAGTTCTTCAGAGGAGGACTCGCGTGACGCGGCAAATTGCAAATTGACGGAATTCGTTGAAATTAGGTCGGCATTGACGCTAAAACGTGCGAGAAATTTCCTTCATACTTGCTGCAGCTGCTTTTTCAGATAAAGAGTATTTACGCGATGTATGTTTTTTTTTATTTACAGAGTAAATAAAAAACATCTTTCTATATGGCAATTCGGAAAATAATTTTTTACAGCAATATCCGAAGTTTTATCTTGTTTTTGTTGACAGTTGTTTTGTTAAATTAATGGTGCGTTATTGAGCTTTCGCGCATTTTTTTTTCTGGATCACTTTGTGTCTTTTTCTTCCAAAACGGTTCCTTTCTTTTATTCATTAAGCGTCGTCTTGCTTAAATTATCGGAGCTTTCGCGGAGTTTTAATGCTTTCACTCGATCTACCTGCTCGCGGCACTTCTTCGAGAAAGCAAATCAGAGGAGGTTTATCATCGTGTTCAGCAATGGCTAGTCTGCAATTTGCATCGTATAAAAACATGGTTTAAGTAAGAAGAGTAAGTACCTTCTTCTCTCAATGGAAGAATCACGTTTAGAAAAAGCTACTGCAACGAAATGCATTGCGTGTTGTGCAAAAATATTGATTTGGTGGCTGTACTTTTTTTTCCACAATTGAGCAAAAATTTAATTGCGATAAAAGTCTTCTCCACTCGACCAGAAATATTTTCCTGCCACCATTTTTTCATACAATTTCGCTCAACTATTTTTGTATATTTTATCGACTTTTTTCTATCAAAATTTTATTTATCACGACGGCAAGAATAACATCTGCCGTCCATTTTTTACAGACGGTTTGTTAAATAATTATAACAAATATTCTCTCTCATCTTTAATCAATTTTTTGTAATTTTCCTCTTTCTTTTGCGAAATGGAGCAATTTTAATGAACAATCGCTTATTTTTTTATTAGCAGTGTATGAGAAATACATTTTGTGTGATATATGTTTTAAACGAAGCGAAATATGCGAACTTCCGTTATAAGCGATATTAAATTTTGCCAGATGCCGGATATTGCACGAGCCCTGATTTTGTGATCGAGTTAGAAACCTGATTTTCGAGTTAGAAACTAAACTTTGTGTTTACTACTAAATATTAACAAATCACAATAAAAAAACTAATAAAGAGAAATTTTAATGTGTGAGATGTTTTTCTTGTACGATCGTTTATTTGCTCATTACTGTTGAGTTATTCCGTGATTAATAATGTGTTTATACGCCGTTCTCCATTTATATGAAAGCAAATGATTTACGCGACAATATATATCAGATGCGAAAAGTTTTTAAATATTAGCCGTCATTTTATTTGGATTGAGCGAGCCGTTCAAAATGTCATTAGGGATTTTTCGTTACTAAACGGTCGGCTAATTTCTACGTTCCACGTTTAATTGCCGTGATTATCAGGAAAATGTTGTCATACGATTACGTACGATTATATATCCCTGGAGTAATCATCCGACGATATTTTATGGCAATCGATGTCATTTTATCGAATTTTGAAGCTGGGCATTAATAATTCGAGCTAATTAGCGGGAACCAGTGGTGCATTACCTCATTAACCTTGATACGTTGACGTTTATGTTGCTTCATGAACACTCTCATTTTCGGTGATTATCGATCAATTATTCCGATACTGCTTGTATTTAGAAAAAAAAAAAGAAAAACTGTTTGCAAAAAAGAAACTTGCAAGAGAAAATAAACGGACGCTTTCTAACAAACCGAGAAAGATTATAACATATTTCTCTCGTTCGTCAATATGTAAATGAATTTTTCTATCTCATCGTTAATTTCTCGCTCGACATAAAACCATCGAAATGAAAGCAATTAATAACGTTCCTTTAACGCGTCATCAATATAACACATAAATAAATTTTTCGAACAAATAGAATGATGTAAAATTTTGTAATAAATTATACCTACTTGTTTTATTACAATAAACTATGGGTTTTATGAAAATAATTCAACTCGAAATGTGACAACACACAGCTTCTCTACTTATAGTTAGTTATTTAAATTCTTTTAATTCTTGATTTCTTTTCTCGAAAAAAAGCAGCAGTGGTGTAGTCAATGGTATTTTCAGTACAATCGGAAGGTTGTATGTCATTGCAAGCCGGACTAGAATCCAGGACAGCTTCCGAGATTCTCTTGCATGTTTTACAGAAAGTGTAACAGGAACATAAGGAAATGGAAGAGGGAGATCTGGCATCCCAGACTGTTTGTTTCGCGTGCAAGCAGTCTCTTTTGTTTTATCAGCTACAACTCTTCTTAGCAACCCGAGAGAGAGGGAGAGAAAGAGAGAAAGGAGAGAGCAGCTGAAGCTGACAGCCGAATAACGTCCGCATTTATATGCGCTTACATATGTACCGTGTCTTGTACGTAATATCGGATAAATAATGCGTGTCAGATCTGCGCTTGTGTGCTCGTGTCTTTAGCGTCATGTTGTGGATTCTATTTACAACACGCCTTGATTTTCAAATCGACACTGCGCATGTTTTTAGGACAGTAAGGATGATACGGGAAGATCCGTTAAAAATGTAAAGAACGACAGATTTGGTAGTCTTATTGAATCTAGCGCAAAGCAGCTTATTATCGTCATATATTAAATGAGAATGCACTTTTCGATCTTGGAGAAATATGTGTCATTGTAGTCTCTCTCTCTCTCTCTCTCTCTCTATCTGAAATAAATTTGACATAATCTTCTATGCATATTACGGATGCTTACGCGTGAAACATAACCAAAATTGATAAACTTATGAGATAAAAATAAAAGCAATTTAAAATTCTTTTATAAACTTCTTAATTTTTAATAGATCAGATATCGAGAAAAAATATAACCCAAGCAGAACAAAAAGCCGCGAGATTTTGTATTTTGCTCGCTCACTACCTGGTAGAAACCATTCTTTAGGATAATAAAAAATACCGACTTGGTATTTTTAATCTCGAATAACGGCGCGAGAGACGTAGAGAGATAGAGAGAG
>QVOB01017330.1:17500-41717 GCA_014839585.1 Pseudomyrmex concolor | reverse complement strand
GGCGAGGGGATACACAATATGCTTTTGTCGGTAACAACGGCGTCGGCGGCGGCGGTTTAAAGAAGAGAGATCGGCAGAGGGGATCGGTGAGACACAAGGGGTGGGAGCAAGGCGGCCACGAAGCGTGGCTGCTCGTCAGTCTACCCGGAAACACGGGGCTGAGAGGATGTATGTTGTTCGCTCCGAACGTTTACGTACACGTGACTCAGTACGCGTTTCTTCTTTTTTCATCCGGCGCCTTCCGGTAGACTCGTCCTTGAGCGCGTGTGTATGTGTGTACGTGGTGTTCGTGCGCTCGAATACAAATTCACTTTTAGTGTCTGGCTCCAGCAACCACCGTGATAGCCGAGGAGCGAAGTAATGGTCAGCTTCAAGAGCAACAACGTACCCAGGTATTTCGCACTCGTACGGATTCGTTCGATCCGCTCGGTTGCGGCAACCGCGAGGTGAAGCCTTTTTTTCCGAGAAGGCGAGGAGATTAAATACTTGCGACAAACGCAGAATGTGTTCATCGATCGAAGCGCGAATCAAAAGCAAAATCTTGTTTCTTTGCTAAATTTCACGAAAACAGCGCCCAGAATGTTTTTATATCGTATAAAAATGACTTTTTTTTTATTTTTATTGACTACACAGATAGATCAGATGTTATTTCGCAACAATATTACGGAAGTCGTACGTGCTGCGCTTTGATTTTCATTGCGAAAACGCTTTTTGGTTTCGCGAAATTGCGCGATTTCAAATGTTTAATTTCATCGGATTAACGCGGACTTATGTTATTCCGCGTCGCGTGAATTATGTCAAAAACAAACCGCGTTGCGCACGAGAGATGATTATTGCAACGAAAATAATTTCGCGCGACAGAGGATTATTCATTATTGCAACAACAATCGGCTTACGCGCGCTTCGCACGCACCGTGTACTTCTTACTGCACATGCGTGAGCGAGAAAACATTAACGCCACATTAACTAGTAAAAGATTTTCTAGCTTGTTGGAAATTACGCGGTCGGAATTCATATTCTCGATATCCGCGAAAGACGCACACAAGAGACGAGAACGTAACAAAGAGAAAACGCGCGCGCGTATACATGCTCTTTGAAAAGAATTTTTCATTCCGAACAACGTTTGTAATACAAATTCCGACGTGTCTGGTGCTACTTCCGCGCGAGAATTCCGCACGACGGACGTTCCGCGGCAATAGGGCGAATTCCAGTCGTGGTTTGGAGTATCTCGATTTGGTAGTATCGGCTTAATGGGCGAGAGCAGATATCGAGATTCCGATCATCGATACGCTCCGACACCACAGCGTAAAAAAAAAAAAAAAAAAAGACAAACACAAAGGCCATTGCGCACTTCAGTCGGGATTAATGTCATGATTTTGAGAATTTTTAATCTTCGACATCTCGAGAAATCGCGAGATTCACACGGTGCATTTTTCTGTTATGAAAGTTCGAAAGTGAACGCGCCGGGGGGTTACATTAAAAATACTAGCGCGACGATGGAGGTGAAAAAAAAAAAAAAAAAAAAAGACCGGGAAAGAACTACAAGTCTCGGCATTCTTCTTCGGTATTTTGCGGTAAAAGCTTACATGGATGTGGAACAGAAATGCCGGCCAATAGATTTTTATCTGCATTCTGTACGACGTACATGGAGAAAAGAGACGTAGTTCTTTCTTCATGATGAAATTGTTCCCGTGCGGATAAGGATGCGGACTCTTCTGCAAATTGCTCAGAGCGCTCTTGTACATTTCTTCACGAGTCGAGTTAAAAGGAAGAAAGAGCACATTAATATTATCGCGGAGAACACGAACACGCAAAATAGCGGTTTTACGTGTTTTTATGTTGCCTACAAAAATTTGCATTCCGCTTACATTCGCGTTTCTAATTACTGTTAAAGAAAATATCTGCGGTTTTTAAACAATATAAATTGCTGAACTATCGCAAATTTTCTCTTAAATGATGCAATTTTGTTTTTAAAAATTTGCTCCGAATAATATTTTTCACTTTGCTCTCAAAGTATCGATTCCGAATTAACGAGGTCTTAAGCGGCACCTCTCTCGCTTTTCAGAA
This sequence comes from Pseudomyrmex concolor, assembly GCA_014839585.1. Lineage (NCBI taxonomy): Eukaryota > Metazoa > Arthropoda > Insecta > Hymenoptera > Formicidae > Pseudomyrmex > Pseudomyrmex concolor. Next base: position 39,650 of record QVOB01017330.1, on the reverse strand, counting down.
TTAGATGGTAGGGGGTTGTGCAGACGACGACGACGACGACGACGGTAGGTATACGGCGTGGTGTTGCGCGCTGCGGCCAACTGCACCACCACCACGTGCTTATGCCGAAAACTCACGCACTCGTGGTTTCCGTACATCGGCGAAGTTTCTGCAAAGTGTCTTCTACCGCTGCAAAACGGGAACCGGCAAGTTCAACCACCGGAGCCTGCGAGTGACGATAATTGGAAATTAACGCGGGTAAGAAGCAAATATAATTACCCTCCCACGTAGACGAGGATATCACACAAATTTTCCGTAAAATTCATAAAAGACGTTATTACACTCCTCACGCTTATTTTAATCATTTTCCTCGACGAGCTTTGCAAATTAATGAGGTTAACACATGCACTGATTTTTTCTTTGAATAATGTTTTTTTTTTTTTTAGCAATGTGATAGCGCGAATCTTTCTGTATCGCGAATCCAAATACGAAATTTGCAGTGTGTACACTTCGAGAGCTTCAGTGAAGCTCTCGAAGATCGCCGATGCGAAAGTTGAATTGCAGTGTTTTGCGTATTTATTCAGAAAACAGCAATTTGTTCGAATCTAGGATTGCACAAATTGGAAAACGTTAGCACGGAAATCGAACAATGCTCTTAAAGCTGTGTGTTATCAATTGTTACACAAATAAATAATCTGCGTGCGTGAAATTCGTTTGATCGGGCCGTTTGCAATTTAGGTTCTTTTTTAATACGTTTTATTTATCTCATTATCAATTAGGCAATAAATGCTTGCATCTGTTTCGTTTATTTGGCTGAAGCTGCTTCGATCGATCACGTTTGAATAATTGATACACGAGAGTAATATTGTGGGAAGAAGAATGCGATATATGTAATATAATATAAAAGTGATTTCGATTAAATAACTTCATAGTGGCCAGAATATAACACACATATTCAGCAGTTGATAATAATTATTCTTATAACATAAATAGTTATTGCCATTCGCGAGCTTGATATTATTTTGACCAAGAAAACGTATCTATTGTATAATAGGTTCGTGCTGAATTTATCAAATCGCTCGTAGTGTAGATTCGAAATAAGCTCGTACGTTCGTCTTGTCTCGGTTTTCAAGCGCGTCTCCCGATCGTTTCGCTAAATTAGAGCAAAAGTGTGAACGAAATTCTCGGTGAAGAGAATGCGAGACAGTTACTGCGGGAATAGACGAGAGTACCTACGCGGCGAGAGAGAGAGAGAGAGAGAGAGAGAGAGAGAGATATATATATATATATATATATATATATATATATGCGCTGTATATATACAAAATGTTTGCAAGTCGTTGAACTAATTCGAGGGGATATTAATTGGCGTAAAGTAATTATAAGTGCTGGGAGCAGTTGCTCCGGTAGTTTAAGTATATACCTTCGACAACGACGATAGAGTCTGTGAAAAGTAGCGGGGAAGAAGCAATTTCCGAAGCGAGAAGGTAAACTTCGGTGCGTAACATCGTTACGCAAGAAAATAAATCATTTAACAAAACAAATATAAAGTCCTCCGAGTTGTTTTTCGAGATCATTTTTGAGTGTTTAATCGTAATATTATTTAACTGGAAGTAAAAACAGATGTGTGTATTCTCTACCCGAGCTGACGAGTTTTTTGCGAAAACTCTCTAACAATGTTCATCTTTCGCCAAAATGAAACAACAGAGACGAGCAGAGAAGAGATGCATCGTTTTGCATCGCGTACAGTTTATAGTTACGTAATGCATTTATTGAAAGTATGTGCGCGAACGAACGAGTATGCGGATATCGCGCAACTTCAATAACAACACGCACTTGTAGTTCGAAAGCCTATCGTTGTTACCTTAAACGCATTTACGTCAATCGAATTATCATCCGTTGTGAGTCGCGAAGTGTATATAGACCGGAACGAAATGTCGCGCTAATGAATCCGATAGCGAAACTTCTAAATACGCATAACGCAATTCGGCTGAAATGCACGGTGCATCCTTCTATCCGTAATTAAAGCACGATATGACGACCACTCTCAAAGGCCGACACACATCGGAAGTTAATAACAAACATATATAACGACTCTCAATTATTCACGACCAGACGCGGCGCACGCTCGTCTATATATATGTGTGGCGCTCTGAAAAAAAAAAAAATGTCTCTCTCAGGAGAACGCGACGCGTTAATATCACTGCAACGAGAGAGAATGCGGGCGCGAATCACTCTCTATAACAAGCATTAACACAATAAATTCTCAAAGGCCAGAATTTGCAACGTTGTCAGAGTTTTCTGCGATAAATCAAATATCATTCGTGAAAGAAACGAAAAAATATGTAACACGTTTTTCCCTCCGGTTGCAAACAGGGATGCTCATAGTTCGATGAAATTACTCTCTCTCTCTCTCTCTTTCTCTCTACACACTTTATTAAATTCTCTTTCTTGCGTGTGGAGATATATATGTATGTGCGAGCTATATACAAACTTATCCTGACGGGATTTTAAATACAAGCAATTTACGATAAAAGTGCTCGAAATATAAACCAAACTGCAAAAGATATATACACACGTGTAAAATAATTTTATTCTCGATTTTCGATATCGGTCGAATGTGTTTTATTCGAACCACCGGCATTCTCGCTGAAAACAAAACTGAAAAATCGTACGAAAAAACGAGAGGCAGAGAGAAGAGAGGAGACGTTTATTCGAAACGCGTTTATTCAAAAAAAATGACGAGACTTCAAATTCATTGAGGAATCCGCGGAGCGAGCACGCACGCATATGTATCTCGTGTATCATATTTCTTCTATATGCGGCGCGCTTTTGGTGTCCCCCCGGCAAGGCTTGTCGGAATTTATTATCCGGCACTTTGAATTATTTGCGTACCGTGTAATCCCTTAAGTCAGTAAGCCCCGGTTCCGGACATAGAGAGAAAGGAAGAGACTAGCCGGCGATCGCGGACAACGGCGGCGGCAGCCGCATAGACTTTTCGCGCTTAGCACACATACGACGCGCACGAGCGATTGCGCGGAATTTATATTCCGACAGCTGCCGCTCTCGGAGAAGAAAGGGGAAGAGAGATAGAGATAGCGAAAGAGAAACGGTGTGGGTTTTCGTCACTGGAAATTTCATCACGAACGCACCTGTCGCGCTGATTTTGCTCGTGGCGAATTAAATGAGTTAAACGATTTTACTTGCTCTTTTTTGACATTCAACGCGGAGATGTATTAACAACCGAAAATACGCCAAAAACTGTATTTATTTTCCGAATTACTTCCTCGAGATGATTTATCGATCTGACTCGCGTAATCTCGTCCCGATACCGATGCGAATATTTTATTGAAAGATGTGTTCTTTTTTTTTTGAAAATGTTCTGCTTGAGACGGAAATCTTGTTAAATGACTTTTTCATCTTGCGCGTCTCGTCATTTTGCTTTCTGATATTTCGTCGCGGATTGTTATCTACCGCGCCAATCCAAAAACGCCGGCAAATTAAATGAAACAGATCAGTTTATTTTCCAATATTCAGCGCGATCTGATGAAAATAAAAAGCGCGAGTATCCCGTTTTAATTGACGTTTTTTTTATTTTGGATTTGTTTGCGTTGTATCCTCTTTTCTCTTTGTTGTGACATGTGACAAGGAAATTATAGGATAGATCAATTCACGATATAAGCGCCGTGATATAAATATACAAATAAATAAATATACACGACATATCGCTTTTTTAAACTATTTTATGAAACTTTAAAATGTATAATTTCAAGAATATATTTTAGTTTATGTATTCAAGCTTAGACTTTTAAAAGATAGCTCGCACAGCGTACACAGAACCGCGCGGAAACATCACGACTCTTAGTGCACCGGCAATAACCTCCACGAAGAATCTCTCATGCGATTGCTCTCAATGGTGCGTAAGAAAGAGAAAAAGAGATAGATAGATAGATAGATAGAGAGAGAGAGAGAGAGAAAGAGAGAGAGATAAAAAGAGAAGAGTTCAGCACAAACTTTATACTGTAGACGCGTCGGGCCGCGCGCGGCTCCGTCTCGGGCGCGCAGGATTCGCTGCATCCCTTTTGTGGCGCTCCGGCAGTGTTCTTTTATTATGTAAATCTATGCCGTCAGTGGAGCGCGGAACGTTCACGGAGAACATATAAGGGGTTTTAATATTAAGCGCCGGGCGTGCGCGAAAAGGACGAATAACCACAGTAGGATGGGAACCGCGCCGGTGTGGTCCACGATACGAGTTACCAGCTCGTTGGTATGCCACCCTTCCGCCGCCGTACCTCCCGCGGCGTCGTCCTCTCTCGTTCGGTCTGTGCCGAACATGACGAGACTACGTAGTAGGCCGCTCGGCGATACAGGATTCATACCGAGATCGCTCGAGTCCTTCGCTCGACCTTCTTTCCGTTCTCTTTCTCGTCTTCTGCTCTTTCTGCGTTCGTCTTTTACGTTTGCGCGTAATGCACGCGCCCGCGGGTTTTCTCATCGTTAAACTCAGCCGCGACGGCTCCACTTCAGAAGAAGAATATATGTAATGTTCGTAACACGCGAGAGAAAACAGGTATGTGCTATTGATTTTTCCATCTCAACGCGTGTGCGTCGGCCGCGATTGTGTAACGTTATCTCGAAAGCACGTTACATTGATGTAAAATTACATTACGGTTTTTACGGCGGCTTGTTATTTTTATTTTCCTACCCGTGTGTGTGTGTGCGGACGAACACTCGCGCGATAAGCAACGAACTTTTCTCGCGAGCAAGCGTTTTGTGGAAACGCTCTTCCATTTATGATAACGATTCCTTCTGTGTGTGTGTGTGTGTGTGTGTGTTGCGCGCATCGCCGCCGAGGGATAGAAAAGTTCCTGCGAAATCGTCGGTGGAGGCGGCGCTTTTACTCCGGGACAATGTACGTTTCTCCCGCGACGAAGTTTCCGGGGGGAGAGCGCGCAGCATCGAGAACGGTGATTTTTTTCGACCGCAGGAATCGCTCTCCGACGTTTCGACGCAAGTCGGAATACACACGTAAGATAAGTTTTGCGTGCGCGCGCGAAAGAGAGCTCATAAATTCCACTGGGTTAATCCCCCGCGGTATATACGCTCTTGATGTGTTTGTCGGATCCGCAGCCCTCGGCATCATCGGCGTTGCTCACCCGCCGCGCGCGTTTCCCGTCTATATACATCCCGCTCCCGTATAACTTCGTTATTGTTGTCCGTAGGAGACGACAGACGGGAGCTCTGGCGCGCGTTTTTCTTGCACGTGCATCGAAAAATACGCGCGATTGCAACGTGATCACAAATCAACCCGCCATTTCCATGCTAATGCGCGATGGAATTGGCAACCGGCCATTTCGGTCGTGAGCGTCGATGGTTCGTCGCTTATTCTCCTTATATTCTCTGTGCTGTACTTTGTCTTCTTTCTCTCTTTCTCTCTCTCTCTCTCTCTCTCTCTCTCTCTCTTGGTGTTTCTCTCTCGCCAGACGCGAACGTCACACTTCGCTCGCGCGCTTCACTCGATAGCGAAAGCGGAAGTCGAAGTTGTAAACACTTCTCCACACCGCGTACGTCGAGAGTAAACTTCACCCGCACGTTCGGCCCTTTAGACAGACTTCTCTCCTATCACGCCTAATGTCTCACGTGGCTTTTGATGTCAATTCCTTGTTTCGCGAACTTGAGGAGAAAATAGTAGTGCGAACCTCTTGATCGCAAAGTGCGCGAGAAAACAGTCTTTTAACAGTAAATAATTAGTATCCAACTATTATTATTTTAATTAAATATTTATTATTACTCTTAAATTATTATTTTCTTTCAGTGAAGTTTAGCTGCCTAGCTAACTAGTCTGTCTAAAGAATTTACACAGACCCGTCTTTCTGATACACCTACCGTTGCGAGCGTGTTCCTTAATAATATTTTACTCCACGTTCGATGCCGTCGACGTAAACGAGAGTCCGGATTTATTGGGTCTGTTTCGACTATATATCCGTGATTCCGCGTGGAAAAAGATGCTGAGTCGATAAGCAATTTAGCGAAATCCATGGAAAAGTTCGTTTCCACTTAGTCGCGTCTCTTCATGCGAGCAAAACGGGAAAAGCCAGAAAGCTTCGGTTTCCTACGTATGTACATACGAAATTGATTAGGAGCATCGACATTTACGGCCGTCCGACCGCAAGACATATAAGAAGTTTGAACGACTCGATTTTCGACGGAAGGGGGTGGAACGCGCCGCGCGATACAACGGAAGGTTAGACTCGTCGGCTCTATTTTCTCGTCCTCCCTCCCCGCCCGATCATCGTTTCCCCAGCTACATAAGCATATTTCCCTCGAGTTTCGAGATATCGTTGAACTTCTTACCCCCATGGATTTCGAGGGGATTGCGCGGGTAATGCAAACGGCCCACCTTTTCCTCCCTCGGAATTGTTTGCCGGGCTACAATGAAGCCGAGTAGGTTGCGGCTTGTGTGTTTGCCTTTAACCCGGAAACTTTTTCACGAGCGCAGGCACAACTCTCCGCTTTTCTTTCGCGCGTCGGTCGCCAAATGTGCATATGCCCCGTTTTGACCTCGTCTCAATGAGACGGCGCGAATTATTAAATCGTTTAGCTTTATTTCTCAATTCTTTATTTATTTATTAAACTTTTCCGACAGGAAAGATAAATACAAAACTAGTTGTATTCAAACTGCTCTCTGATGTAAATCTATTTATAAAATAAATTTTTCTCTGATTTAGAATTCAAAATGTAAAACAAGTTTTCATTTCAACTTCGAACATTGACCATAAACGTATATGCAGGAGTATAAAAAAAACTTTTAAAAAATTTCCGCACTGATATTTCAATGAATATTTTGGACGAAAAACAAGTCGATCGCTTCTTTCGTCACAAAGATATTATTGTTCGATCGTGCACAGTCCGCATCGTTATAAATGCATGCGCGCGCGGTATCGATATTTCGTGCCGTGTAAATATTTGCTCACCAAACGATATGGTTTCCATCGAAAATACTGTCGTCGGCCGCGCGCGTCCACGTTATTTCATGATTCTTAATCGGTGATGTGTCAACGCGTAGTTCGCGATACACGCATTCAAAACTCGCTCGATCACTTCGCTCCGCTTGACGCGGCTCCCTTATACTTGACAAGCGACAGCTTTCGATTTGCATTTGTGTGGATTTTTTCTTTATTTTTTTTTTTTTTTTTTTATATAGACGATCATTTTACAACGGAACGATCTGCAAAGTAACGATGCATTTTTATGACACATTTATTTGCAGACTAACAAGCCGTATTGCGAGTGGTCGCTCTTTTATAATCGATCGATTTTGCAAGGAGAACCGCTTATCTCTTCGTCTTCCGATACAGCAATTTCCGAGAGGCAAAACTCTGCGGAGCTCCCGCTCTCTTTCTCTCTCTCTCTCTCTCTCTCTCTTTGTGCCTCGAGATACAAATTGAATTTGACTGCTATTTTATTTCTCGTGTATGTACACAACGTACCGCGTACGTACACAAAGTTGCGTACAAACGCGCGAGTTGCCGCAAAAAAGAGCCGCGCAATTTCAACGCGAACTTACTTCTAATTCTCGGATGGATGCGCGCGTTGTTTATTCAGTTTAGGGATGCGCACATGGGGCGTGTGTGCCGTCACGATATGCCGTTTATGGCCGTGTCCCGGTGGCCGTAGACCATTCGAAAGCACCGTAACGACTGTCCGGGATTAATTTATGACGGCGTTATACGATACCGCCGGACTATTAGCGCTGAACCCGGCGAAATGAGTCCAGCCGGGATTAATACTGGACTGTCGAGCCCGCCTTGTGGCGAATTTTGAATCTATCAATTGAGTTAATTAATTAATTGCTTGTGCGCGCGCGAAAGAAACAGCAAATAACAAATGTCAACGGGTGTCGTACAGTTAATTAAATAACCGACCACCAAATATTTATAGTATAGCCGGTTAAAAGGACAGGGATTCGCGCAGGAACGATTGATCGCAAACACCGAAGGATTGTTTAATTGCAGTAATGAGAATGGTGTTTTAGAATTATCTAACGTGTTTAAATACCATGGAAAGAGAGAAAGAGAGAGAGAGAGAGAGAGAGAGATTTTGATGCGGTTTGCGTGTCATTATCTCTTGTGTGACAAAGTAACATGTTGCTTTGTAAAATTTGCTGTATTTAGTTTAGTATGTGCGCGTGATGTGCGGGGTATATGTAAATTACATCTGTTTAGCATAATATGACACGCATCATGTTTCATATTTACGATAGAATTACCCTACCTGCGGCGAGAGATGTATGTAACGCGTTGCGTTTAATCAAGTGCAGCCTTGCGATCGATAATAATCTTACGGGGCGGGAGGATGTACAATTTCAGACGCGCGTAATGAAGAACATTGTACGCACGTGTGTACAACATATTTTCCCCAACTAAATATGTATCTGCAACGAGAGAGAGAGAGAGAGAGAGAGAGAGAACGAATCGCTCGCGAGACTCGCCGCGTTTTGTCAAGATGGGGAATCCGCTCTTAAAACGTTTCAGTATTCCACGTAGAATACGTAAGCCGAGGACCGATTTGCATACTTTTCTTGCGACCCGGATCTCCAAACAATTTTGTATGTCCTTTTGTGAATCTCCAGCAACGATTCGTGAGCGTGCTCGTCGTTTAAACTTTTACTACCGACGGTTTGGATAATACATCGATACACAATGGCTTTCAGAAGAGAGGAAAAATCCGTGCCTTCTCTCGCGCAAAGCTGAGTCGTACAATTTTAGCGATAGATGTTTGGATTTTGATGCGATAAGTTTTAGACACATTGTGAAACTTTGTTAACCAGACTTGTTTGCGATCCTTTGTACGCGATAATTCACGTAACTTTGATTTGATTCTCTCTCTCTCTCTCTCTCTCTCTCTCTCTTGCAGACGCACTTAAGGCAGATCGTATGAAATTAGTGCCAATATGAAATGGTCCCTCTTTCGTATTCCTCAATCCTCGTCGCGAGCATCTACATTACGTCGTATCATTTGCAATATAACATGTTTTTTATTTTTATTGTACTTTGTTGCAAGAGACGAGGTTTTACTTTTTTTACAGCGCCGCGCGGGAATCAATGTACCTTCAAGTATTCGTTTCACAAAAAGTCTGCCCTGACGATCCCCGGATATAAACTTGTGAACGGAGAAACGCGGAAAATAAAAGAGTCTTATTTCCTTTGCCGCTACCAGACGTGCAAGGGCGACTCTCTCTCTTTCTTACTCGTTACGTGCACCCGGCAACATTATTGCCTCGCTAAAGTTACGGGGCAGAAAGAGAGGGAGAAAGGGCTAGACGGGGAGCGCGCTCTTAATCAAGCTGGCAAAGAAGAGTAACTCGTGAAGAAAGAAAAGGTCAAGATATGCAAATTAAGAAAACTCGTGCTAACAAAGGTGTGCAACACATCCGCAGAGTTCTCCCCTTCCGTATCAAATGCGCTCAACTGACTTGACGAGTGCGCGAACGCGGAGTTGTTACGGTACGAAAAAATGTTCTACAATTCGTATTGTATTATAAAAAAAGATTTGTGTGCGCGCGCTAGTTCCCGTGTTTTTATGAAGAAAAATAATAAAATATGACAAAAGTTTTGTAGAAGCAATTCTTGCTTCTTTACGTTATAAAATGAATTCAAGATTTTTTTTCACGCGATAACGTTTCTTGTATTATTATATTATTTGTGATTACATAAATTAACAACGCAATATGCATATCTGATATTTGCCTGAACGTAAGCGGCGGCAACGGCGGCGGCGATGAGAATTTTCGTAGAAATTTACGGCGTTTCACTTTATTATTCTGTACCGAAACGGATAATGTGTTCTAGTGAATTTTAATACACCAGATAAGTCGTGAAATGTGATAAGCCTGCGAGTTGACGTCTCGCAAATTTATAGATCATTACGCAGAAATATGGCAGTGCACCGGCGGACTCCTATCTCTCTTTCTGTTTTATTATCCTCTCAGTTCTCTCCAATCAGCATCTCCAATTTGCTTGCACGAGAAATTTTACTTTGTATAATTATACCGAGCGAAATGTGATAGAAAATGATACAGTGGTTTTCTTTGACGAGGAAAAACTGTTTTGAATTAATTTTCCAATTTAAAACAAAAAAAATTACATAGTTTTCTTTCTCTTTTTTTTCTTTCTATCGTTGATGTCAGAATATATATGTACTAGACGGTCTCTCTCTCTCTTCTTTCTCTCTCTCTCATTCTGTAATATCAATTGAATACAAATGCAGTTGTTTATACAAATACATCAGCAGTTTCATAAAGTTTTTGGATTGTTTCTTATTATCCAGCTATTTGTCGTTTCGCGTATTCTCTTTTCGAGGACAAAGTTGCCGAAGTGAAAACCGGGAAAGCGCGCGCGCGTCTCCGCACATATTCGCCATTCTCTCGTTCAAGCAATCAGACGGTGCGTGGTGCGCCATTTCAAACGGCAAAAAGTTTCGTAGCTTGAAAAATTCACGTGCCTTACACCGCGGTGTTGTCAATTGATTACGCGGAACGATTGCTTAATTGCTCGTCGATTGTTTCGTAATTGACAGTCCGACAAATTGGCTCCAACGGATAAACGATCGGTGATATATGAATCCACGTGGTCTCGATCGGTATTTCGTAACAATCTTTGTAGCGGTTGACACTCTTATAATTGTTACATATCCAACATTCACATTCAATTAAGAATACGCTGTTTTTTTTTTTTTTTTTACTTCGGAAAGCTGTGTGTGCGCGCGCTTTTTCATTAATTCGCCATGTTTTTCTCGTAACGTCTCTTGAATAAAACAAGGTTTAGAGTTTGTAGTACACAAAATTCACGTTAATTGTTGTAATTAAGTAGCGTATTTATAACAGTTACTTGCGCAATTTAGATTTCAATTTTTACTTGGAAATAAAACTTATTTTCAGTTATTAAAGTGAGTTTTAATTTTGAACATTAAAAATTTCTGGATTTTTCAACGTTGTAAGAGTTCGGAATACGATCTCCCCAGAGGCTCCCTACGATTGCCGGGAGCTACGATTGGCAGCTGTAGTACGGGTTTGGCGCACTCCGGGATACCTGAGCCACTTTAGTTCTTTATGGATGTACCGTCAACGGTGACATAAAAACTCGTCGGCGGCACACGGTCAGACGTTTCGTCTGGCGCGTCATCCGTTGGCTTTTCATCTCACGTTTTTGCTGCTATTTCATTAAAAAAGTACGTTTGAACGCGGTAGATACTACATACAGAAGTACGTATAATGCTAGTAGTAGTCCATTCACATGCTTTTCTCTTTTTCCCGACATCATTATCCTCGCTAAAAGTAGGAAAAAAAACTTTTTATTACATTCTCGGTATTACATTTTATGGAGATACACGTACGCTTTGTGCAAAAAAAAAAATTTAGCAGCGGATTTAATGTTTAGTAGACGCGCGCGCGCGTCACAGCATTTTATCTCCTTGATTGTCCCTTCTTCTATACGCGACATGGACGTATTTTTTTGCACAAATATGAAAATAAATTTTATTTACGTTACATTTTATATATCTCGTAAATTAAAAATCAATGATTATATTCCATCAGTCAGCTCGTTCACAATGCAATTTCAACTTTTATCTCTTTATTGTGGCATCTTCGTTAGCGCGCGATATTTTATAGTTTGTTTAATAAATTAAAATAATTATACTTTTGCGAGAAAGGTATACGAGTATATCATCGACCGCGAATTAACAATTCTGATGTGAAGAAAATCACGAGACGACGACAGGTAGTAATGTTGCGAGAAAGGGTGTGTTCCGGTAGATACTCCGACGGATTAAAGAGGAAAAAGAAATTATCCAAATGCCGTTTCGGCGACGGACGTGAACAAATGAGAGAACTGCGGATCCGAAAGTTCTCCCTCGCGGTAAGAATTTTCTAAGTGTGACGCGCGTCGAGGACGGGAGCGAGAAAAAGGTAAGCCTCGCGACAGAAAGAGCGGGGGTTGTGAGATCGAACCCTTCGGGAGACGAGAAGACGAATGGAGGCGGGCGCTGTAAGAAATTGTGTAAGAAGCGCGACCTTCCCCTTCTCACCTTCCCTTCGTTCTCTCGCTCCATGACGCGAGAACTCGGCAACCCTTCGATCGTCGTTGTCTGCGACGTCGCGACGTCTATATCACGAAGACAGTCGCGGAGCGAGAGATCGACGGGCTTTAAATGTCGACTGCGGGGTATCTGGAAAAAGGAAAATCTCTACGTTTCGCGGAATAGGTACGCTCGTTTCTCCTGTTCACGAGAAAGTCTCGCAGGAATCTGCATTGAGAAAGATATAACAAAAACATTTTCCCCCGGCTGTGATTTGTTTCCATTTTTTAAACATACATAAAAAAAAAAAGGGAAAAGAAATCCGTGCGAAATAGATTTCGATGATATAGTATATAGATTTATATAATTAATATCGCTTATTATATTTGCTTAATTATGATATTTTACGCGTGATCAGAGAGTATAAATATCATTCGTATGTATAATGTAATGCAATTTCGGGATGTGTAAATCTTGTGCTGCAATTGTACATACAATAGTTAATGTGTATTTACAATATAGTTTAATAGTTTAATTTATTATACATTAATATATGAGAGTGCTGTATGTTAGAATTATCATAATTGTGACGTGCACAATTGCTTTGACTCTCGTGCGGATCCGAAATTCGATTGGCGTGCGCGTTGAGCTGAAATAAATTTTATTTTATTCATTTTTTTTTTTTCACAATTTTAGTTTCTCACAAAAGCATATACAACGCGTATTAACTGAAAATAGCATATGGCGCAATTGATTTATTGCTCGACCTCAATTATTTCTATCGACGTGATATCTTCTCGCAATCTCTCGATATTCAATGCGTGTGCCATGATATTTTACACCAATCACATTTTTATAAAAAATATATCAAACGCTCTTATATATGTTTTACATATATATATATATATTATATATATATATATATATATATATATATATCAAACCAATTCCATTTTTCGCGTAATCTATTTCACATTGACTAGACTCTTATGACATTACTCTTGGCATTAACGGAGCGCGCCCCAATTTCTTCCGACCGTCTTAAATTGGGGCACAGTTTAATCAAGGAATTGTTTCTTTCGCGTTTCCGTGTTTCTTAATACATTTCTTTCGTTACAAAAAGACGCTGAAAATGTCTTTTCCATTTCGATCGCCGTTTCTTTTTTTTTTCTATTGCCGTCGTTGGACGACATTATTTGTTACCTGAAGTGAAAAATTAAAAGTCACGCGCGACACATACACGCGCACTATTTGGACGCGCAACTTGGTTATATTTTCGGTCATAAGAACCGTTCGCAGGATGTGCGGAAATATGCATGTATACATATATATAATACATGTATATTTTTATAAAATATTAGTGCGCAGCAGAGTCGAAAATTCCGTAATTTTTTAAAATGCATCTTCTTCATTTCGTCGTTTCTTTCCTACACACTCGATATTGTGAATTTCACCGATCACGTGACGATTGAGTGAATTGTTCCTCGGAGCGGTGGTTTTGTTTTTCGCGCGCGCTATTTTCGTTCGATCGTTCGAAACTAAACACATCGCTCGGTGTGTGCACATTTTTGGATTTGCGCGTTTTCAATGCCAGTCATTTATCAGTTTCCGCGCCGCGTGTCGCGTCTTGCTTCGCGCCCGAGTATTTCCGAATTCGCGGTGCAACAACAAACGCCACGACTGGGAAACGTTTGCACATTCGTCGAAATGTACCGCGTCGTTAGTCAGATCGTGCCGCCCGGCAATCCTGACTGTTTCTGCGGTGGCGTAAAGAATTAAAAGCGCTTTACAACGTGTCGCGGACCATTAACCCCATCCCGTTTAATTTAGTATTCTCGCGCTCGCGCGCCGCGCGAAGCGAATAAAAAACGGCGAACGATATCCCCGAAGAATCGCGATGAGTTTTATCGCGGAATTATTTTCGCGGCGGTATGCTAACAGTGCAGTGAGCAAACAGCGCCCGAGTCACAGCAACAAGTGCACAATAAGGTAATCGACTGTAGTAAGGAGAAATTACGGTCCATTACACGCCCGCATCTCAAACGTTGCAAGAATTTTTAAGTTTGCTTCTCGGTGCGCGTCGCTTCTCGATTTAGCCACGGGCGGTATATAGCGCGTTATTCAGTACAATTGTAAGTCGCGAGCAATTCTCTTTAAAGACTATTGTGAATGTGTGGAAAAGATATTTGTGATATTACATCATATATTTATAAAGGATTTAATTCTTTTTTTATTATATTTGCGTAATTAGCTATTTTTTTATTTATTGTGAAAAACATTTTTTCCTTTAGAATTAACACGATGTAGATTGAACAGCGATGTCGAATCTTTATTCAGATCTTTATTCTTTGTATTTATAAAATTAGCCCACATACACATTCTCATTTTCTCTCTTTTTTTTCTCTTTTTCTTCTTGATTCATGGAACGAAAAATCTTGGCGCGTTTAAACTTTTATGGAACTTTTAGAAATCACAAGTTCTTCAGATAGTTCTCCCTTTCACCCGTTTCGCAATTATCCGTCTAATTTTTTCCCGTTCTGTAAAGATCGATCTTTGTGCCAGCGACTTAAATTATTCGCGAATGTACAAAGTTCGTGTAATCATTGTAGGAAGCAATCGTCACTGTTCGGAAGTCCATATCGAATTCCTTTGACGGCGTCGTTAACGGCCGCGTCGTTCCTGAAAGGACGCCGTCTACAATGGTCCGCGTAACGAAGTACTTTCTTTTCTAAACAACTCCTTTTCTATACGACGAATCGGGTGGTCCTGTGCGGACAGCTTTTATCGTCGCACTAACCTCACGAGATAAAGACGTCATTCTTGAAAAGGCGTAAAAAGAAACGTTCCCGTGAGCTTAATGAGATGGCTCGGGGCTCATCTTTCATCGCGGTTGGGTATAAAATCGTAGAAATAGCGCGTCGACGTCGGCCCGAGTGTCCTTTTTCCGGTCCACAAAAGCTCACCGGGCCTCGTCTCCGTCAAGACTCTTCCATGTTTATCCACAGTGACCGAATATTTGAATCGCATTCTTTTTCGTGGAAACGAGTGCGCTTTTTCGCAGCGATAAAAAATAAAAATTTTTGGAAATAGAAATGTAACGAAAAAAGAAATATACAATAAGCAATACACTCAAAAAATCACAATTTTCTTATTTATAATATATATTCGCACTTTTAACACAACATTTTTTATTTTTATAAAATTGCATGAATTGAAATAAAAAGTTTGTTTATGCGCTCGATCGTATCTTTTTAAAGGCACGAAGAATGAAGATGCTGCACTCTAATGCGGACGCTGCGCATCCACAACACGCTCCAATTGTTGTAGAAACCAGACATGCCACGGTTTGATTGATTCTTGCGGCCGAACTTCGCAACGGTAGATCAATTTTGCTTTTTCCACTACACGTGCTATCTAGACACGTCTGTTTGTTGCATCAATCAAAGAATCACTATTCACCGAGCGTTTGCGATGAATAACACATTTATTAAAAATAGTAGATAACATCTATGTTTGCGCATCAACTTGCGTATCCAAATGTGGCGGGGATACATTGTTCGCGAAATTTTCGAGTTATTTTTACGTTTTCGTCAAAGTTATAAAACGTAAAAATGGATTTAAACAATACTCAGCGTCTGATTAGAAAGTTTTATTCGTTTTTTGCATACATACTCGGTTTTGTGTTTTAAAATGTACCGATTTCCAAGGATATGACATAAAACTCTCAGAGCGATGGTAAAGGCTCGTCTAAAGGATATTCGAATTCGCAACAAAAGACATAACAATTCTCTTTCTCTCTTTTTCTTTTTCTGTTTCTTTCTCTCTCTTCCTCTCTCTCTCTCTCTCTCTCGGTTCTTGCAGTATACACGCCCTGGTAGCACGCGCTACTGGCATGAAAATCTCTCTTGAATCTTGCGGCGGGATCAGTATACTCGGAGAGGCACTTTGGTCCGAGCAATTATGCGACGTCCAGAGGCGCTTCTATTTGGTGCCGCTGGAAATCTCAATATTATCCGCTTCGCGATTATTAATTTTGCTATACAATGCCGAAACGATCTCACGAACGCTCTGACCCAAAGTACAAGATCTCTCTCGTATCGTAGAAACTAGAACTCGGGCATTCTGTCTGGGTCTTAATAGTGCCGCGGGGTAGTTTGCAACCGGTAACGTCGACCCTTAGCGCTATAAGATCCGCGTATCGGCTGAATACGATGAAATGCCACGATGATATGCCGGTGTTTCCCCTTGAGTCGTGACGTTTCAGATTAGATAAGCGGATCCTTAGCGGAGAACGCGAGATTTAACGGAGGACTTCTAATTTCTCATCTGTCGGAACACCGACCGATTGTATCGCTGTGTCAGAAAAGTAGAAATTTATATGTGGGAAAATTCAGAAGATCACTCAATACAATTTTGAATATTAGCTGAGGAATTATTTATATTTCTAAACCGGTCTTTCTCTTGTTGCATTTACACACACATTTATTTATATAATTACAGCGGTGTGAAAACTAATAATCTAGTCGAGATACATCACGTATCTAGTAGAGATACATCACGTGTGTATAGATCTTGACGCGGAGACGTGGTCGCTTTTAATCCCCACTGGAGAAGACTAAAGTTTCCGCACGTTTTCTCATTTCCGACATCGCCGTATTTCTGACCTGATCTCTTCTGTAAGATATTTATTCGCAACTCATGCGCTCCGCGCGCGCTGAGAAGGCCATATCTCGGAGAAAATTACTTGTCTCCCGCAGACTAAACGCCGCCGTTGAAGCGGCAAACTTTAACCGCATTAAGAAATTCACTTAAAACTTTCAATAAGTTTTCTCCAATTGATATCCCGTCCTGAATGTCCGCGGAATCGATATAAAATGTCCGTCTTTTCTCCCCATGGTCCGCGATGAGGAGAGGGGAAATAAATACAGCCGCGATGGCCGTTATTGATCGGCAACATAAAGTTCACTGTAGATCATTATCTCGCCGGCGCATCCATTTCTCCATCGTAGATTATAGATTCCCCGGGTCCGTGTTCAATTTTCTCCAACGGCCGTCATAAATCTCTCGCTTGAAAATTGAAGGCTCCCTCCTTTCGCCTTCCGACCGCGAAAGGGGTAGGTATTCGCAGATTCTCGCAGTCGGTTTTTTGCCGTTCGTCAGCGATTCCTGATCCTTTTTTTTTTTTGTTTTTTGTTTCTGCTCGGTCCAACCGCCGCTCGTCCGCGCGCCGCGGAGAGTTTCCCGTCCGAATAATTACTTTGCATGCCAAATCTCCATCGCGACTGCTACCCTCTCCTGTCTGGCGTGACGAATAGCACCCCGTAAATTAAAGCATCAACCGCACGTCCTGTTTTCACGCGCGCGAACCCTCGCGAAACGGAAAATACCGATAGCCTCGGCTTCTAGCAACGAGAACGTGCAATTCACAAGCGGGCATTTTTTGGTTTTCTTCGTCGTGAAGAAAAAAAAACAACATCGAGAAGTTGTTTCGCGGAATCTACACTCGCCGCCACCGGCAGAATTCAAACACTCTTCTTTTTCCGTGTGGGCTCCGAAGAACCTTCGAGGTTCGAATAGCTTCGAAACTGTCGATTCAGGACGGCTTATCGAGGCAATTAAACTTTCCCCGCTGCTGCAATACGACGGGAAAAGCTTCGCGTGAATACGTATATACAGACACACGCGCGCGCGCGCTCACACACACACACACACACCTGTGTACTCGCATGCAAGCCATTTATTCTTGTACGGCGTGTTGTAAGTGACTTTCTCTTGACCAATATTCGCTAATTCGAAAGCTCAAGCGATTGAATAAAATTCATTAGAACTAATGAAGAAAAAAAAATACAGTACTTTTTTGTAATTAATTTCTTAATTAATACCAGCTGTGAATTGGGAGATTTTACTTAGCATCCGGAAAATAATTTCCGGATTAAAATGTAATTAGATTAAAACGTACGTGTAATTTATACTCAGGTAATATCCACGCACGTTCGTGCTTGATTCTCGTATTAGTCGAGTTGTATCTCAATTGTGTAATTTAATTGTAACATCTTCCGTGTGTGACCTTTTCACCGCTTTGTGACGTGCGTTCTTAGCTCGGTAGACACGTAATAATGAACGAATCGCGGCGGCGACGGATAATGCCGGATAAAGTCGGAGGCGTATTTTCCTTGTCGACTGTCTCGAACGATTGGTCGTGTTGATTACGAATCGATAATCGCGCGCGCGTGTTGAATCAATTATAAGGCCGCGCGCGGCCGATCATTGGACGAAGCGGCCGCGGATTCATACGCGCGGACGAAGCTGCACATGTCACACGTGCATCACGCGCACGTCCCGGCAGCGCCGAGTCCGAGCGGTTACGTCCTCTCGACCGTCACCCTCCACTCGACCGGAGGTCAAGTCGTGTTTGACAGCGACACGTTTCGAGGGTCATTACACGCCGGACGTGCGTGTTAAGCGCGCGCCCGCTTGGGGCGCACTATCAAAATTCTGACATACGATTGAAATATCTGAATTCGTTAATCGCGTGCAGCGACTATACGTTTGCCATAAACTAATGTGCACATTCAGACAAAAGTACTGGTTGTATTAATTTTCTTAGATATCTTACTCTTTCACATAGTTTTTGAACTTGTTTGAAGATAAATCCGAAAATAGTAACTTTCTTTTGGTGTCAACAATATTGAAAAATCAGAAAGTCGTGCGGAACCGAATGTTGTGGTTGCTCGTAACGTCAAACACTTTAATTGCATAAAATTCTTATGTTAAAGTACATTTACGTTTTTCTTTTTAACGAAAAGAAATATTTTCTCTTCAAATTTCACACGCGCAATACAACAACAAGTCGAGTATTATCCGCAGCTCCTTTTATGTCGGCGCGAGCCATTTGCTTCGGGTAAGGATAATTGTAGTTCGATCGCGAGATGCAAGCGACGCAAAACTCAATTTAGCTCAGGCAGACACAAAGGCGCGACAGAGAGTGGATTTATAGCCGTGCGCGCTAAAGCTCCGAAAGCGCAGCCTGTACGAATTAACATTTATAATAAGCCAACGTAAATTCGTTTCGATAAACCCGGCAAGATAATCGAGAGAGCGTTCAATCGGTACATTTCGTATATAGCGCGTCGATGATAGTGGGTCACAGCACGTTTAAGTACATTTGTTTGTTCGACGAACGAGCTGCCGCGCTTTGTGATACGATGCGGCGGTGGCGTTCTACGCGCTTCTCGCTTGGAAAATTGCCTATGCAGTTGATAAATTTAATGCGCGATAATCACGACAACGACTGCACACCGTTTGTTGATTTATGGAAAAATTACGCGCAGTTAACGTGCGACGAGAGAGAGGGACATTTAAAGTGTAATAAAACGTTGCGCGAAGTGTGTTACAGCGCGACGTTTTTATAAAAATATTCTCTACAAGAGAGAGCGTTGATATATTTTTCTCGTAAAACATTTTTTTTTTTTCACGTTTGTTTGCGGTATTATTTCACTTTAAAATTTTTTAATACACACGCGGAGAATGAGAGAGAGAGAGAGAGAGAAAGAGAATGAGTGAGTGCGTGTCTAAAATTGGGAGCGGTGTGTATCGCGTAGATATTACAAATGATATGGAAATAGGACAGCTGCCACAATCACACCCCGTAACGATACGACTCGAAAACGTGTACGCGATACATAATCTTCGTGCTTTATATTTCGGAGTCGTAGAATGCATCCGCGACACACCGGAATAAGAGTTATGTCTAAGTCGATACATAGAAAGGGGAAGGGACTCGGGAATACAATCTAAATCACCTCATCTTTGTGACATTTTTGTGTGCGGGAATTTTCGAGTGTGTTCACTTTTTTTTTAGCCAACAACAGCAAGCAGCATAGAGAAAATATTTAAATAACAATTCTATAGAATAATTTAACGACCATTTTTCCGCCTGGCATCATCTGGTGAAATTGATGTTTTTCTATGCGGAATTGTTAGTGAAGGCAATTAGCGTGTCTCCTCACGGAGAACACGACATATCGACCGCGTCGCAATTATCCGAGCGACTCCAGAGTTCATTTTGCGACTAAGGACGAAGAACGCTGCGGCGCGCCGATAACAATGGATTCGACTCCCGGCGTCTTCCGTGCGACTACGTTCAAAAAAATGTGATAAGTCGAGGGAGAGAATTATGCGAGAGCACGACGAGACGAGGAGAAAATTATCGAGCGTGCGTTCCGAAGAACGGGAGGAAACAAGAAGAGAGAAAAACGGGCCGAACACGTTATACACAAAAAATAAAATGGTTGATTCGTCATTTTGAAATCGCGCGAACCGACAAAAGATGAATTCCCTTCAACCACGGCTGAATATATGACTCTTCTCGCTTCTTTTTATCTTATCACTCAGCTCGCGGCATCGCCGCCGAGGTGGGAAGGAAAAGGGCATCGTCGCCTCGTGTATTTGCCTATCTCGTCTTCATCTTTCTTTTATCAAGTCCCGCTGCTGCTGCTGCTGCTGCTGCTGCTGCCTTTTCCTTGATCTCTTCTTCCGAATGACGTCAACTCAAAAGTCAAAAATTGTGCACAGTCAGTGTAAATAAACTTCCAACAAATTCCGCTCTTCCACGGTAACAATTTGCGACGCGAAATGCGCACGAACATTTGCATAACGTTTTCAAGCTCGTCCGAGCCTATTGGTTTTACGAATCGTTTTTCCGGAGTTAGTCCCGTTCTAAAAATACAGCTGAAATCACAGGTTTTAAGGTTGTCGTAATTAGCGTTCCGCGAAAACATTTATGGAAGAATTCTATTCTGTTCGAGCTTATTACTCGCGGGTCAGATAATTATATTCTTTTCTCGTCATTAGTATTAAAAAGATATCGATGCGAATTAATCGCGCATTCGCGCATTGTGCGAATTCGCTAATTACGCATTGTTAAAAAACGCGTGAGATTCAATCAGTCAAAACGCGCGCTCTTTCATTCGCGTAATTCAATCAGTAAGTTTATGCGTATGCAAATTATGTTTCATCGATTTTATCGCTTTTTTTTTCTCGACGCACAGCGGGACTCCGAGCGAGGGGAGGAAAGCGTATTTCTATCGCGTTTTTCTTTCTTATGCGTTTGTTTCTTGATATAAAGTTTTCTCAATTTGTTCAGGCCGGATTCAAATGCCCAAAGTTCATGAATATTGAAGTTATTCGTTACTTCACACATTCAGCGCGAATCCACGGGGATCTTTAAATATGCATCGAAAAGATTTTCTTCCTCATCACGGAGCCCGCGTGTAATATTCATGTCGAAGGAAAATCTCGAACATGATATTATTACCGAAACACCAGACAGAGAAAGATCTTTCAGACGCTATTTCTACTTCTCGGCAATTATTATTCTCCCTTCTTCCCTCCTCCTTACCTTGATTCATATTTTAAGCCGCGAAATGTACGGGCGGAGCACCTTTTACATACGCGAAAGTGCTGTAACTCCGCGTACCATTGTGTAGGTACGTACGTACGTAGATAAAATCTTGCGAAAGACTCCTATCTAAAGTCGAGAACGCGTTACATCTCGTATCGCGCGCGCGTGCTGAATTCGCGCCACGAACAGCGCATAAACCAGCCGTCTACTCGTCTTTTTCACATTGCCAGACACTCTCATCCAGAATTATCATCCTGTCGTCATCTTTCCTATCTGCCGCAAATTGATCGCGCTCAAAAATGGCAAAAATACAGACTGCGTGTCACACAGGGCAAAAGTACTGTGACATGCAGTCATTTCCTTACGGTCGTTTGTACAAGAAAGGTTAAAGAATGAGAATTCAAGAGTCTCTTTCTCGGGGAAAACGCCGCGGGAAATTAGAACTCACTCGCGCGGTTACATTGAGGAATTTTACTGGATGTCATAAAACACAGAAATTTCGTGCCGACCTTATAAAGTCTCTCGCTAGGCTAGGTTCGCGACCGGGACGAGGATGAATAATAATTTGTGATTTCGTAACGCTCGCGAGCGGAGCGAGACGGAGGAAAACTGCAAGTGGCAGTGACGAGTTTGAAATCCCTGGCACGAATGAGAATTTTTAATATGACGTGGGTTCGAAGAGCGCGGGAT
>QVOB01017330.1:0-12500 GCA_014839585.1 Pseudomyrmex concolor | reverse complement strand
CGTATTTCTTTAAACTCTCATTTTTTACAAGTCAATAGCCATCGTCGCCCCGATGTTGAAGCAGCCATTCGTCTTGCTTCGTATCCGCGGTATCTGCGACTGAGAGAGAAGTGGCAATATTTTCGCGCACCGTATATAAAAGTCGGATGATAAAACGCAGCGCAGTATAAATAGAACAGATCAAGGCTATACACACGTCGTCGCCGCGCATTATAAACGCTTTAGAGGAACACGATCGCAACGTGTGTGGGAGCGTGAGATTTTTGTAAGCACATGTATGACATAAATCAAAGTTAAAACGAAAGAAAATGAGATTAAGACAAGAAACGAGAGAATGTTACGAAAAAAAAAAGTCCGAGAGAAAAGGTAACGTTGCCGAGGCGAAAAGCCGAGGCGAAGGGCGCGCAAAAATGACTCCTCCTCCCTCCTCTGCCTCTCTTCTCTCACTTATTTACGGTAGTAAAGCGAGCGCCTCCCATAATTTTCACGGTAATTATTATTAAGTGCCCTACCTCTTGCCCTTCTAAGGGATTGTAATTCATACGCGACCTCGCATTTAGCGCGAAATAAAGCCGAATTAGGTTGAAATGCATATTAATCGCCCCGTGTACAGCAAAGTGGAGAACGCTAAATCTCATTTACGATTTACAGCGACTTTCTCTCGGATGGCTTCACTCAGAATAGTGATTTATCATCACCGGCGTCACACTTCAGCATCCCGGCCTTTCTATTTCATTACCGACACTTTTCGAAAAACGTACACCTGAAAATGACGATAATAATGAAAAAGTGAGTTTTGTCCGATTTCATTCTGTCGAATCACCCGCTCTTCGGAAAATCCCCAATCGGATTCAAAGCGTTCGACTATCGTAAATCCGCTTGTGTCATGTCAGACAGAAACGTGCCGAGCGCGCGCATAGTCGGCGGCGGCGCAGCTGCCGTCTTTTTCTCTTTTTCTCTTTCTCACTCTCTCTTCAACAGAGAGTGATACCATAAAATCTTGACACGTACTCTCATAATTATTTCCTCGTTAGGTCGCGCCGCGAGGGGGCTGCTCACCCCCGCGGGTGGCGTAAGTCAGTTAACGTCGGCGCCAGCTAACTGGCGAAAGCATCGTAACCCTCCTCGTACGTAGCCACGTATCTGCGCGAACGCCCCTCGGTGGACCACCCGCTCACTCGCTTGGTCGGTCCCTCTGCCAACAACCCCTCCCCCGCTCCCCACATCATCCCGTCTTCTTACTTTCGCTCGTTTAACTCTCTCGGTTTGTGAAAGCACGACGCAGTGGAGCACGCCTCGGGCTTGAAGCTCCTCTGGCACTTTCTCCCTCCCCTTCTGTTCGGCCGAGTGCAACGCTTTATGAAGCATTTGCAGACGTGCTTGGCGTGCAAGCAACCGGGACTAACCACTAATTGTAGACGCCAAAAGAGTTATTACGAAGAAACCAGCGAGAGTCAACTCCTCGACTTTGCGCGGTATTCAGAACGAGTATAGCTGCGGGGGAACGAGTATGGCTGCGCCATCCTTTGCTCTTCTTCTCGTTGCGATTTTCCTGTCTGATAGGTTTTCGTAAAGTAGAGACTGACTGACTTTGTGCGCGAGTCTTCGCATTAAATTGGAAAATGGAAAAATCTTTTTAGATGTACATTGAATCAATTAAATACTAATTGAGAGTAATTCGCCTTTGATATTTCCTGTAGAATGTCTTTCGCGAAATTAAATCCATAAACGAAGCGAGATCATTTAATCTCTTTACAATAAATTATACAAATACAATTGCGAATATTTAAAAAATTAATGTAACTCGCATTTGCGATATATTTTGAT
The DNA here is from genome assembly GCA_014839585.1 of Pseudomyrmex concolor. Lineage (NCBI taxonomy): Eukaryota > Metazoa > Arthropoda > Insecta > Hymenoptera > Formicidae > Pseudomyrmex > Pseudomyrmex concolor. The sequence goes on along the minus strand of QVOB01017330.1, from coordinate 10,673 downwards.
TTGTATTTTGGATGTATGCAATACGATTATTTATTGTTTTTTTTTTTTTACTTATCAAATCTCTGGAAGCTTTATGTTCACGCCTTTTTTACAAACTAATAGTAGGACCACTAATTTTGCTTTTCTACAAATAAAACAAAAAGTTCCAGTTGCGGGATGCGCGTGTGCACCACCGCGAAACTTTTATCATAAATCTCTTCACATCCCAGACAGAAAAAAAAAAAAAAAAACAAAAAACTACAAATAATCGTCGGCGCACTGTGTGTTTCAGCGAATCAACCAACGTTTTTCTTTCACCTCTCTCGCAAACAAATTTATATTGACTATATATATAACAGAGATAATGAGAATTTTTACGCAAATAGTTTGCGCATTGGCAAACAATGAGGGAATTTAATTACGCACCTCGTAAGTCTCGTATAAATATTCCTCGATTAATTCCCTTAATTACTTAACTCGATTTGCGAAAATAGAGTCAGTGTTTCACCTTATCGTTACGGTGCACGTAACAATAGAAAGCCTCTATTACACGCGTAATCAGGACCCTGGAATACGTGTACAAGCAGCGCGAGTACGCTAGTAAAAAGCTAGTAAAACGCGAAATGCGCCGTAAATGACTTCGATTAACTTATCAAAGTGAGCTCGGTAACAACGCGCTCGTAAAAAGCCGCGGTCGCTACTCGAATTGCTCCTTCCCTTCGTTTTACAACCCTTCGTCATCATTCACTCACGGAATCTCCTACTGGTTTCCGCGGCCGTTTTCCTGTCCGCGCGCCGCTCCGTCGGGATAACGGCGTTGATTTCACCCGCTATATGACGAACGAAGCACGAACGATCGGGCCTCGCGAAAGCGGAAGCGCGTAATCATGACAGAACAGAGAAGCTACCGGAACCGCGTCGGCCGGTGTGCGCGCGGAGGGATCGAAATTCGCGTTTACAAAGCGGTCGTTTGTCCCGAGCGAGCACGCATGAGCGAAGGTCGAGTCCAGATATATGTATACGAATGTGACGCGGAACTTCGTGCAGTTCGCACGCTATCCCGGTCGCCCGGCAATCGAACCGAAGCCGATTCGAAACGACGCGTATCCGCAACTTCGTAACACGCAAACGGAATCGCAAAACGCCCGGGGAGACGCGCGACCAACCGCTCGTAACAATACACCATGGGATATACAATGCAGAGAAGGGGAGGTTTCAATTAACGCACGTCGATGCGTCTTTCGATATACATTACCGATGCGCAATGGAGTTTCACTCTTTTTTTTTTCTTTTTGTTTTTCTACATGAAACGACGCCGAATTAATTGTAACCGTTATTCATGTTTTTGCGAAAAAAATATCGAAACAGTCCCTGCGGACTTTGAAGTCATCATGTGTTTGCATTGGCGATGCACACACGTGTAATCACATGATATGCACGAATAGATTCACAATGGGACGTCATATGATTCGGTTTAATCTCGGCCGAACTCGACCGCCGAACACATTATTTGCGAACGTATCGCGCGATGCCGTCGCGAACGAAGGGAGAAATCGCGTGACAGAGGCTAAAAGGGAAAGGGCTTTGTGCATTATTGCCTCCAGATATTGTGCTTGATCCGCCGCAAGTAATCACGTGATTTTCATCTTCCGATGAGAACCTGTCTGAGCGCGCCGCTTTCTGTGTATATGTACACGCTTTTGGCGATAAATCACATGGCACATTGGCGCGACGCACCTCCACGCGCGACTCCAATGTATGTATATGTTATTATTTATAGAAACGTGAGCGTTAAAAATATTTTGCATAAATGTCGCGAGATATTTGTATCGCTTTTAATTTATTACTTTAAAGAGTGCATTTCTCCGCGTCGCGCGCAAAAAAAAACAACAAACTACAAAATTCCACAGTAAATTCTAGCAAATGTAAAATATATAAAAAAATCATTTCTTGATGTTTTCCCCGCAACCATGTCTCGACGCGAGCTAGCTCAAGCTTCCGCCGGTCGAAAATATATTTCCTGACGAAATTGTGGTGTTTTTTCTCCGTTTATATAAGCCCTCCCCCGAGTCTCTCTCTCTCTCCATCTTGGAATATCTCTACCTCCTGGAAACGCCACTTAGCCGATATTCATCCACCCTCGCAAACACGACCGCATCCGTGGCGCGCGTCCCGCTCGCAATTCGCGAGAAACTCGGATGCGCGTTCTCGCATCCGAGGCCGGAAACTTGGCTTCGCTACGAAGGGGAGTAGATAGGACGAGGAGGGAAGAGCGAAAAGCGGCGTAGTCGTAGGCGCTTCCCGGGAAATTTCGAACAGCGGTTGCAGTCCGCGCCACGATAAGCCGCCCTTCGGGCGAGACGTCGGCCCGTTTAAGTAAAGAAACTTAGCAGACGAGGAGTCGGCGCGCGCTATATCTACCACACGATCCGACGTAATATTACGCCGGTGCTTTCGGCTGCTTATTATTCGACATTACACTATGAGTGTGTGCACATACATATATATATATATATATATATATATGAAAGCAAAGAAGGCGTGGAAGCCGAGTTGGAGGATAAGAGGCTGCAGCGCGCCGCGTGGTTGTTTCATCCCTCGCTCTGTGTGGAATGAAGTCTGAAACTACATATCTGGAAGCGTAAGGCGGAAGGATTAAACCGTGATCCCCTTTAAAAAAATGTACAAGACTCCGAAACAAGCGTGTTGCTACTTTTTTTTTTTTTTTTTTTTTTTTTTTTTTTTTTTTTGTATTCTCTACTTATATCCGCTGTAAAGTCGACGCAAAAGATGAGCGCGTAAGAAGGCAAAGGTATGTACCGAAAATAGAGAAGATCTCTCCGAAAATAACATACAGTCCTTGAAACTTTTACTCTCGCTCCTCCGGTTATTGGACTCCATGTACGGAGCAACTTTGTTACAGAAATACAATACGAGCTCTCAAAGTGCTATCCGGTATCTCTTAAGAAATACCACTCCGGGTAATCCGGTCGAGCAATGAGAAGTATTTTACACGACGTGATAAAGGATATGTGAGACGGCGAAGCGTCGACATGAGGAATGTAAAGAGGACGACTTGCTTGAAGCGAACAGTTTCGCGCATCATTCGCCTCGCGTGTGTTACGACGTAACGCGCAAGTAGGTATTCGATAAAATGACGACGGTGCATTAGCAACAAATTCTTCACGGAACTTTTGACCCGCTCGAGATACAGCACGCATGGTCGTAATGCCGCGCGAAACGACTAAAGGATCATTCTGGGTGCGGTCCTGATGCGCAACGCCGCCGCCCCCGTTACACGCGGCAATAACCCGCGTTTATTATCTCATCTACTAAGTTTCTTCCATTTCGTTTTGTATCCCGCAACGTACCGCCGCTCGGGCTGATTCCTTGACGAATAAAAAAAAAAGCGCCTTTCACGCGAATGCATTAAAATGTAACGATGCCGTTACTTCGGAAGCGAGGCGTTGTTACCTCGCCTCGTACTTTCGAGCTTTATACGCAATTGTATTCATCATTGGACGGGAAAACGAACTTCTGGCGCTAACGGCGCACAATATAAGTGAATTATGTCCCGGGGATCGGCATAATCTCTTTAAAAATGCAATTTTAGTTTTATCAAAAGCGATATGAAAAACAAGAATGAATAGCGTAAGTATGATTAGCGTTTTCTGTCTTCATTACACAATTAGTGGATATTCATTAATTTAGATTGAGTTTAAGTGAAATATTAGCGGATGTGTCGTAAGATCCTTTTAAGCGCGCGATTTCGATTTTATGTTACAAAGCTATATCAAACATCCGCTTTTTCTCTTTGTATTTCAAATTAATTTGGCAATTATTCAATTTAGAATAGGATTAATTGTGTGTTACATCAGCGAAATCAACTCTCCGTAATTGATAGGTTGAACACGGGTAAGCCGGCACGTTCTTTCGCCGTGACGTTCCATTCGACGACACACAGGATAGGTTACATCAATATTTATGGCGGGTCGGCTTGCGCGACGAGGGGCGGGAGCGCGAGAACCAACAGAGGGAAGAAGGACGAGGGGAGGAGGGAGTTGAGGGAGACCGGCGCAATTTCATTCGGTCTGATTTCGGTCAACGATGAAATACATTCATGAAGTGCCTTGCGAAAATATTGTGCGAGTTAATATTCTCGCTTTGTAGCCGTCGTACGCACCCCAATTTCGAATACTCGGACGGCCGCAAACGTGGAAGCGCAATTGCCGCTCTTTCCTCGCACGTTCGCAACGTTTACAATGGCTCGTAATTATCAACTCACGTGTCTCGCGATACCAAGCCGATACGGCGATATGTAGGAAAATCTGCGCACGTCAACTGTACATCCCCGAAAAATATACGTGGTTAAGTTACAATTGTGTCGCGTTGCTTGCACAAAGAAACGTCCTTAGAATAATCGATCAACACACGCTTGTATAAAAAGAGAGAAAGATAGAAAAAAAAAAGAAAAAGAGAGCGACGATATAATTTCTATCTTCTGTCTGAAATTGAATTTAGCGCTTAGCGTTAATATTTCTTTTTCACGTTTCTCTTTGACTAATGAGTAACACGTTTCGCCACTTTTCTTCCTTCGACGACGCGCACCGTCGTCGAAGGTGAATATTTCGAGCGCGCTGCTGTGTTCCAATCTCTTATATATATACATATATACTTTCGCCGCCGCGAAATCATCTCTTTTCATTGCTCTTGTTTTCCAGGAATTGACATTACACACGGGGGATGAGAAAAAATGAAGAAAAAAAGAGCGAACGAGCGTTGTCCGGCCGGCGAACAATGCAGCACGCGTCGATCGTTCCTGTCGAAATGCTTGTGAAGGGAAGGACGCGCGAAACAAACGTGGAAAACGATCCGGGCCGAAGCGCTATCGCGTTCGTTTCTCCGTCATTCCGTCGTTTTTTAATGCACTCTCCGAGCCACCGCCATCACCGTCGCCGCACTCGGCCACCACCGACCGAAACTACCACCACCACCACCACCACCACCACCACCACCACCGCCGCCGCCGCCGCCAACGTCGACGCGCCCATCGTTTCCCTCGCTCGAGAATTGTCACGCCGCGCACTCGGATTTATAGATACGTTTAATATATGTTCCTCGTTCATTGTTATTCATCGCGCCGACGTAAATAACAACTGTGAACCACCCGTGATATCCGGTCAAACAAAGCAAGAAAGGGAAAATATGCAAGTGCTGGCCACTGCGTGCACCACGGATATGCACAACCTCCTGTGTGCGCGCATTCTCCCTTTCTCTCTCTCTCTCTCTCGCTTTCCGTCTCTCTTTTGCTGTTTTCTCGTTCTCTTTTTTCGGACCTTACAATCCTCCCCCGACCATCAGCCGGTATTCCGCGACGATTCCGCGCATCGCGTCTCCATTCTTTCCCCCCCGTTGGCGAACGTACGGTCGCCGTACGTTCGCCAACGGTGCGCAATCGTATTTCACCCGATGTCCAGTGCTTCCGGCCGAATGAGCCCGTAGACCGAACTCCCGGCGTAAGTTTTTGCGTGCACGTGACACGTACGCGCGCGCGGCGACACGAAGAAACAGAGAGAGAGAGAGAGAGAGAAAAAAAGAGTCAGGATCGCTTAATACCGCGAGATAAGCGCGTAACGCCCCCCGGCAACGGATGTTTGCTTTTGTAACTTTCGAACGTCTCTTCACCGCGCGCAACGCTGGTAATTTTCCTGATTGAGTCAAACGATGTAATAGTTTTACGCGGCTTTTGTTACATCGTTTTTTCAACCGCTGTTGGATAAAATATAAAAGAGCGTTTTGCAAGGAAAATAAAAGAGCAACATTCTCTCTTTTTTTTTGTTTATTAGCGTTAAGAGCTATAAATGAACGAATAAAGAAATGAGCGAACGCGCTGCAGCGACAAAAAACCGTTATTTCATTCTACCGCGGAAAAAAAATGCATAAAGACCTGGTTGATTGAAGAGAGGGATTCGGGCCCGTAATACAATATTTTAAAAACACACAGCGACATGAATTTTTTAATTCTTAAAATCCTTTGTATTTGTATACGGGAAAAAATGTCGCTGGAATAACAAGATCAGCTGTAACAACGGTCGGATAGATTTTCTAAGCTCATTGAATTTTTTTGTTTTGCCAATAAAACATTATTTTGTTGGTGAAATAAAAACTTTAATTTGGCAAAGTTTTCTTTTGTCATTTAATAGCGAAACTATTTTTCTTTTTCCGTGCGTGTGTCATTACAGACGCACGTTATTGACAGGTTCGAATAGAAGCGTATTTACGTTTTCTTGGGACCGTGGGTCTTGTATTAACGCGACAGTACGCGTGATCCACAGACGTTAAGATTTTTAAGCTTAAACGCTGCGCGCAGTAGGAATTTCCTTTCTGGCGTTAAAGATGTTGTGACTCGAAAAAGAGTACGGAAATTGGCCGCCGACCTAATCTCAGCCAAGCTTTTCAGTCGACCCGCGTTTCACGGAAAATTCGTGCCGGGGAGAACTCGCCGACGTTCTTGTCTTTGATAGTTTACAGCGCGCATTTCCACGTCGGCAGGCTGCGACGGAGAAAGGCCTTATATATGTGTACACGTATATATATATATATATGTTCCGTACACGCCACAAAGTGTCTGCCTCGCAGTGCTTCCTAAAAGCTTCCACCACATTCGTCCCGATGTGAGCAAATCCTTGTGTGTATCGGGAAAAGGTGAGCGCGCCCGGTAGCCAAAAATCTCTCGAGGAGCTGAGAGAAGAGGGTCGGGGCCGCATGTCGGATTTTTCTATCGGTTGCGCTGCTGCGGTTGAAGAGCGAAGGGAACACCTCGAAAACGTCCGGAACATTTTTAGAATAATAACGTCGCGACGCAAGCGGAATACAAAGAGCGTCTCGAAGCGAGCGCGCGTCCGTGTAATAAAGAACAAGATATGTCGAATCCGAACGCGCGAGATATTGCGTGACTCGGAAAAAGTCAAAAGAACCGATGTCGAATTACAGACGCGCGAGGACAAAGGAGATATAAATTTATTTTTCTTATCAGGCCTGGTAACATATGTGGAGCGTTTAAGTCGAATTTTACTTCGGAATAATCTACCTTTCTAATTAACACTTTTTAATTCCGTTTGTCTTTATCTGGTATTAGAGTTAACAGAGTTAAAGCGAGTGGCAGTACAATGAACTCCAAAAAAAAAAAGAAAAAAAAAACAAACTGTAATAGTCTCGAAAAAGAGAGTCAGACAGAAAAATTTTCGACGTAAAAAGTTCCGCCATTAGGTTCATTCGGATTAAAATCTGAACGAAGCTATTTCCGAAACGTTCGAAATTTCGATTGTCATTACCGCAGCGGTGATTATTAGCGAAATGAGAATTTATAAAGCCACATCTGACAGGAATATTTGCAAACGAATCTGCTTCAAATAAAGTTTTACCTCCCGAAAATGCGGCAACAATTAACTGCATTTACGTTACTGCCGTGTAAATGACCACGCTCGGAAAGTTGAAATTAACGTTTGCAACTAGTAGTTCACCATCGTGACAATCAATAAAGCTGAATTTAATCAAAATGTTTATTCATGCGATGAAACTGAATTTAATCGCACACATTGATGATAATTATTATATCTTGCGTTATATTAGCAGTTAAAAGCGTAGATGCAAATAATAAAAAATAAAATAATGCACTTAATTACTTTGGAATTGAAGCGATGTAAATAAATTGGCCGGAATTTAGATTGGATAGTGTCGAGAAAATTTCTTTCAAGATTCAAAAACAAAAAGAGACGACATCGTTCTGCTTCTTTTTTTTTTATGTTTCACTCAATTAGAACTTCCAGTTTGTGTATCAGTAATTATTTTTCTCGCAGCACAGCGATATGTTGTTACACTTCGTCTTCTCAGACTGAACTTATAAGTTTTCTGAAAGCTTTCTCGTAATATCGTCCATCCCTGTTGGCCCACTTTGAACTACCCCCATGAGCCGAGCCAAGTTGGCGTATTGAGTGGAAAACTCAATCTGCGATATCGAATTTTATGAAATATTACACATAAGTCGTTTTATGATTGCACATTGATCGTTTCTATGAACTGCGATAATAAACTTCGAATCGAGAATAAGCCGCGTTAGGCGCGCGCGCGCAGCGCGCATCCGAATTTTTTTGTTTTTCCTTATTTTATTCACACACAAACGCACACACATATATTCTGAACTAAACATCTGTTTTTCTTTTCCTCTTTTTTTGCACTTCTTTAACGCTTTAACTTCCGAGAGACACGAAAGTTATGTCAGACACACTGTGACTGTGAAATTTCGATGTAAACAATACACAAACTATCGATTATCGATAACAGGAATAACATATATGTGTGTAATACGTTGATGTAATATGTTGATAATCGATTCCTTGTTTATCGTAGGTCCTGGTTCTTGAAGCATTCACAAACTTCAAAGTCTTCCATACTGTTTAACAGCTGTTGGAAGCTGTACTGCGTTTGCAGATCGAATACAAGTCAAATATAACAACCGTATGATATTGCGCTATATAATTTGCCCATTACATCAAAAGGAAGAATTTATATAAAAATATAAATGTGTAGAGAAAGCGGTATGTTTGTTGATGGTAACAAATTTAGTTGGTTTATTATAATTCGTGATAAAATTTGCAGTTAACGCGGAAAAATATAACTTTTCGCGTAAAAAGACTTGTTTCGGTTTGGTTATTACTTCGTGTCTCTATCCAGTTTGACAGCGGAAACTCGCAAGACCCTTCTATTGTTACAAGGTCTCACCCTCACCTCGTACGCATGCCTAATCGTATCTAAACCTCAGCGAGTCTCCGATGACTTATTTTATCGTAACATGTGCGTTACAACCCGGATGCTCATCAGATTCTTTGTAATTCTACGACGTTCGCTCGCATTCATACAAAAGAGCAGATGACCAATTATTTCTCGGCTATCCGATATACTATATCTCGAACAAAACTTTTTCAATTTTTTCTACTTTAGTAAAACAACTTCAAGGACATTCGAACGCTTCAATCGATACGTTTGTTTTATATCAAACAATTCTTTTGTCAAACAATTTAAACAGTAAATAAAAAATATGTATATAATAATCAAAACGTAAACTTAAAAAATATGATTTTCTGATGGTTGTGTGTTTTTAATAAAATTATTTGTTTTCATACGTAACGAAATTATTACAGAATATATACGCTGTGATGCGCTTAATTTTAAATGTATTTTGGTCTCATTGTAAGTCAGTGCAGTAATTAAAAGTACGAGATATAATATTTTGTGCAAAACGAGCGAATTATATTAATCTATACATACATGTGTGACAGAGAGAAATACGAAAATAATCATAAACGCCGTGGTCATCCGCCGGTTATTTACTTGCGCGCTTATTCGGAGCTCCAGCTCCGGGATAATACTCTTAATACTGAAACATCCAGAGGTAGACAATTTGTCCACTCACGATTTTGAAGCATCCGCGGTAGTTACGCGTGCTACCATCGCAGGAATGCGGCTCACGACATTTGCGTCATTTCCATGAAAATTTTGCTACACAACGGTAGTTGGATAAATGCAGGACAACGTTCAGAAGCGGATAAAGATGTGTGTAAAAGCCTTTATGCATGTATTATGCGGACTGAACGCGAAGCCTCTCTTATTCTCCAAAGCTTATTAAAAATTCATATCCAAGAAAACACCGGAAAACATGAAACAATATTATTTCTATAAATATAACATACGTAATTTTTTTTGACTAAACAGCCTCGCATACGTCGCAACTGTGTGAGATAAATCATGTAAACAGTGAAACGTTATCGTCCACGAATTAATTCATTCCTTGTTAAAAACGAGAAAATCTGTCTCTCTCTTTTTCTCTATTGATTTTTGAGATTAAACGCGCCCGCGCACACACACATATGTATATCGTACGTTTGATGAGAAGATACGCAATATTCAATGCAAAAAATTCGTTGCTGCTCTTGATGAAACTCGCTTCCATCAGAGTTTTGCACGACTTAACTAAAAGACAAGCGCTTGTTTGAAAAAATATCTTTCGGCGATAATCGCGACGTTTCTTGAAGCGAACAATCTTTTCGGGCTCACGCGGCGGTCTGTGCGCGGCCGAGCGTGTCGCTGAAGAGGCGCGTAAAGCAAGAAAGATGGACCGGGAAAGACTTTGCCGAGAATTTCTTCGCGATGAGATCGCAAAATGTGTCTAAAGAGCGAACTGGCGAAGAAAAAAATGGTGCGTGTAAGATGCAGGAAGCGGAGGGTGCAAACTGTCAGATGCGAGGGAGAAGAATGCGAGAACGAAGAACGCGCACGAGGGAAAGAAGAGCGAAAAGAGAAGAGAAGTCGAAGAGAAGGAGAAGGACATCGCATACTCTCGTCAGCTCTGTCATCTCTTTGTTCTCTCTTGTCTTCTTGTCTCTTCCTCGCTCCTGCTTCCGTCCTTCCTTTTTTCTTCTCGTCGCCCAGGTGCTTCGAGCATTCGCGTTTTCCTCGTCACCATCCGCGTCCTTTTGCGATCGTTCTTTCCTCGTTCTCGCGTCTTCTCTGTCTCGCCAAACTCGACGCTTTTCGCTCCTTCTCTGTCTGAACCATCTTCTCACCGACCGCATCCGTCTCTGTTCTCTCGCATCGTCGCACTTCCTCTCTCTTCCCTTTTCTCTCTCTCTCTCTCT
>QVOB01017329.1:0-25959 GCA_014839585.1 Pseudomyrmex concolor | reverse complement strand
ATATATATATATATGTGCGACATTCTTTGAGAGAGCATTCTTTGTAGCTCAAAGGTTTCGCTTAAATAGTCCGCACAACAATGCGTCGCGCACATTTTAAATTGCCGGCATACTCGAGAAAAAGGATGCTCATGCGCGGGAGCGTGTAACCTCGTGGTTTTAGTCACGTAAAGTATCTCAGCGTGTAACGAGGGGATGGTTAGATATTTGCATAATGATCGCAATTATTATTGCCTTACCGCGCGTAATCTATAATGCAGTTCAAACGATAACCGCCAATGCATCGGGGACACGAGAAAGGCCCGTTAACATTCCCAGAGCGAGAATGCTGGCGCAATGGTGGCTCTTACCCCATTAGCGAATGTCGCCGAGACACCAACACACTGTGAGATATAGACACTGTGAGATATAGATATAGACATTGTCGTATATTTGCCGCTATAGTAGATTAGCCGTTCTTGTCGCGTTCTGTGACAACAGTCATGATTTAAAGTTGCGGCGAGAAATATGTCATTTTATTTTCAACATTTTATTTTCATTGTGTGTGTAATTGGTTAATTTCTGACAACACTTGAGCAAATCGTAGTTTTAGAGTCATTTGCGTACGTACTGTGCAATCATTTATTAAGAAAACATCGCACATAATGGAAAAATTTATCTTTTGATTCGGAATTATAATTCATTCATTCTTTGCATTTCGTTAGAAATAATAACTAATGTTAAAATTACTGTTACAATTTGCTATATTCAACTACTATGAATAGTAGATGTATTATTCTAACAGAATTATCTTAAGAGTTTTCATTCCATTTGTTTTTAAAGAAATGCTCTTCGTCATTTTTATTTTGTCAGATGTGAACATATCCTTTTTTGCACGTCACAAGAAGACGTCAAATTTTTCTCAATTCTTGCGCATTATTGTTTTCATATTTTTGGGAAGAAAATTAATTCAGCATTTTCTCACACGCAAGTATCATCCCCGAGTCGGTAGGGTAGATATCCCCGGTAAGGGGTTGCTAGTCGACCGTCTTCTTATCGACTGAAAACTCCATGCAAAACGGCTCGCTGATTCCCCGATAGAAAGGGGTAGCTGCGATTTGCCGCCGTCGATTTGAAACGGCCGTGTATGTAAGGTCGACGGCTTTTGTACGCGTGATCCCGACCGATTCCGGATAAACGACCGACCCTATAATTGCGTAAGTTATGATTCTATCGGAAACATATCGTGCCGTTTCAAGGAATCGGTTCTTGGACCTTGTATTTTCCTTCATGCGTGACTGTTTGCTGATATATACACGCTCAGCAATATCGGAAGAATATTATTGCGCTTAGCTTCTCGGAAATGCGGAAGAAAAACCTAGAAATATTCGATATCTCAGCATTCAGTCAGATGAACCTTTTATTTTTCTTTCTTTTCTTTTTTTTTTTTGTTTCTAATATTTACATAAAATTTACATTTAAATTATTAACTGCTGAGAAATTTATACGTCTGTCTTTATTCCGTTATATTTTTTCTAAATGAGAACACTACTATGTTTTTTTTTGCGTAGAGAATCTTGAATTGACATTATTGTATGCATTTGTGATTACACATAGATCGATAGATTTCTTTCACAATCTCTGATGATACGAACCGACCGTTTTGATACGCATATACACGTTCCTTTTGTTATAGAATCTCCGTATGAATTATGACCTCCCAATAGAAAGAACCCCCCGCGAACTATATTGGATACGCGATACGCATTTCGCGTGTCTTGTGATACTCAAATTTCAGCCGGTAAATCACAGTTGCCTAGTTCGGTGCAACCTCGAGAGGGTCGAAAGGAACTTATGATTTCTCGGATTTAACACGAATCCAATGGAATCAACGTTCCTCTTTAAATTTCCAGTAAAATAGTAGCTAATGACACGCTCTTCAACTTGTTTCATTTTCGTGATATTTAAAAATAGATAAACAGTTTAGAGTAAAATTGATTTTTCTGTGTAAAATTTAAGATAATTAGTTTTTAGGATCAATTATAATTGTTACAAAAATATTTGCAAATATTATGACTTTTATATTTTTATATTGTTTGATTATATGTTGTAGAAATTTTATTAGTGTATAAATTTTTTACGATCAGGGACAAGTAATTTTTTTCTTAGTTATATCGTGAATTTGTAAAATAATGTTGCTGCATCTCTCTCTCTTTCTCTCAATTATCATCTCTAAATTATATCTGACAAATTGTGAGAAATCCAGTATTACGGGATGGAATCCTTGATGTGTTTTATCGTGTTATGAAATATTGACGTGTACACTACGTTTACACTGTAAATGTGTAGATATTTCAGATGACGCAACGCTCTTCACCGAGACAGAAGAAAATCGAGTTTTATATTTTATCAGACGTATCTTCGAGTTTTCCCCGACTTTCGTCGACATGTTTTATTCCGTGACTGCGATATCTATTCCTTTGCATGTCAATTGAAAACGAAGAAATAATCATGACGTGTATTTCTCTCCGAGTTTTCTTAAAATTGAAAGTTTAAAATATAATAGGCCTTTCGTAAAAAAACATTATAAGACTCTTTGTTTAAATTATTATTTTGTTTAATACAATCACATTCACGGACGTCTTCGTACTCTAACGAGGGTGTGTTCCGATGTCGACTATCATTGTGCCGACCGTGATATTGGCCAGGCACCCCTTCAATAAGCTCGATACAAAATTCTTTTCACATTGCTTTCAATAGCTAGGTATAGGAAATATGTGAAAGGCTCGCCCGTCCGATTCAACCGGCTCAATGTTAGCCGAGGCCTTTTCTCCGAAACACACGAGCGGCGTTTGCGAGGCGCCCGCCTATAAGCCCGGACCCCCGTTTGGTCCGCTCCCCTCCCCGTAATGAAACATAAATTATTCAATCGAAATCAGCTGCGAACCTCCGAGCGTCGGCGTCTGCCACGACGCTCGGTACTTTCCGGTCAAAAGCGGCCCTTTAAACCGAAACCCTCGATCCTTTCCGCGAGGAAGTTTTTTTTTTTTTTTTTTTTTTTTTTACGCGCGTATTCCGAACGATTTCATTTTTTCCTCTCGGAGGCTGAATATCCGTCTGGCGTATATATATATACGCGCCTTCGGGTTTTACTCGGGCAGGTAATTGGAAAATTTCGGTTCTATTCACGAATTCTCGTTAATAAATCGTGTGGAATTTTGGATGTCTTATTTGAAAACGTTGATGACAACTTAGATATTGTAACGAAGAATAACAATATGACAGAAGAATAAAAATGGAAATAAATAATACAAGTTAGACATTTTTGTGTCGAGATTTTATGTAATATATAGACACGATTTTTATAATGAAAAATATATAAGAAATAAATAACAAAATAATTTTGGGAAAAAAGAGAAATTTCCATTATACATGTGGGATGTAGTTTGAGCCTCGTTCTTTTACGTAAGACATCAGAAACAGGACGATACACACCTCACATCCCCGAGGACCTCTCCTGATTCCACTTCCGGAACGGGCACGTGCTTTAAAATTGAATGCGTGGCTCAATTCCGGGCGTGTCGACACGCGCGTCGACGTCGACGGGGAATAGAAGACGTTTAGGTGAGGCCGTCAAATAAAATACACTTGTCCCATGTGAAGGGAGTGACATGAAACCGTCGCGATCTCTCAGAGGAAGCTTTGTGTGTTACGTATATGTGCATACGATCACGCATACGCACTTCGCATCAGGAATCGAGGCTAATACGGTCACGCAATTAGCGAATGTGACAATGGATATTTTCCTGCGAAAGTATCTGTAATAGAGACGTGTATGTTTTTTATCGCTAGTTTCTATGTACGAAAAAAATAACATTTGTCTCGTGATTTTATGCGAATTGCACAATTTTGCATGTCATACAGAATAAAAATATTTTTTTTGCATTTGAAATATATTTGTACAGTCTTGAATCGCTACATATCATATTTAGAAGTTAGACACAAAGAAGGAAGGTTTTCTAGTAAACCTATATCCTCTTTTTTTTTTTTATGAAAAATTGATTTAATTTGTCGAATTATACTATCAAAGAAAAACTATAATACAAAAAATAACATATTTGCAGTCAAATATAATTTATCGACATTTTAACGATTTTTTAATTGTCAGAGAGCGCGTTGTGTATGTGTTATGCGATAAAAGGAAAAACATTTTGCGTTGCGCCAAAGTAATTCTGCAGCGACGCAAAATCTGGGACACTATTTTCATATTAATTTATGCGAAGTACAACTAATTGCCGGTGAATTGACGGCATTTTTATTTACATGCATACACATTACGTTATCTTTTGGGTCATATAATTATATTCTACTTATCCGTAATTACGCGGACGCGAGCATGTCGATCCGTTGTAAAGCTCGACGCGGCTCATCGCCGGGAAACGTAAGAGCGAGCAATATTGCTCTCCGGTTGGCCTGGAAGGCGCATATAGATTTTTATGCAAATTCTATTGATATCCGATCGTGGCCGACGATAACTCACGGAACATGCACGTCCGCGGTGGCGGCGGTTAGAGACTAAAACCCTACCTGACCGCGTCCGTTTTACCGCATCTTTCGCGATTGGCTGTTGCCGTTCGAGAAGCGGTCGCGATTTGTCGAGGGTCACGCTTCACGTCCCACGATCCAAACTTTAACGAGGGCAAATCGCGATTAACGTTGTTCTTAAACTCCTGCCAATTTTCTCCTCCTAGACGAGACACACAGGCTCGTACACGGTAATTCCGTGTGGTCTTTTATCAAATATATGTGTTTTAGAAATTATATATACCGGCGAATTTATCGAGCGCACTGCGATTGAAATAAATGGAAGTTAAAGCGCGATCGCGGTGCGCTCTGAAATTGAGACTCTGGCAAGAGATGAAAGAATAAGAAAACTGAAAAGTCGAACATGTGTATGAGTGAATCGAAAGGAATGAACGAGAATTACAAGTGTGTTTCGAAAATCTACGGTCTTTCTTGTATGTTTACGCTAAGCATACGTATAAATTGGACGTCTCGTTGGTTAGTGAACGTGCGTGCAACGGGAAGGTGCGTGACCCGAGGTATGCGATTACCGGTTGGCGCGAAACTCAGACCGATTTGAAATATAACCTACTCGTTATTAATAAAATTTGCATTTACAAGGGCGAAAAGGTGTCACGGCACGCCACACGACAGAACACTTTTCCTATCTTTAATGGGGTTTCCTTCATTCGATTTAATGAGTTGGTGTTTCTTTGAACGACTCGCCTCAAGACTTGCAGTTTTCAATTTATCGGTAAAAAGTAGGTCTAAAAATATATGATCGATCGCGCTGCGCGGAGTGATTGTTATTTTACATTTGCACGTACTCGCGGACTTGATTTTGAAAAGTGATGAAATGTTTTTCTTTATTCCGTGCGTTTATCAATTATTGAATAATACATACAACAATAATTTATCAGTTTATTATCAAAGTTTATCATCAAAGTTTATTATCAAAGTCTTATTCGCGATATTCGCCGATACAATCGCGATTGGGGGCACGCTTTTTTAAATAAGTCCAACAGCGGATCCACGGACACGTTCGTTTAAGCCTCGGCAAGTTCTGTGGGGTTTGATTACTCGTTATCGAGGTAACTCAACCGTCGTCTGGCATCTGATAAAGGCTCGCGAGTAATTATTAATCATAGACCGGGCAGTATAACGATCCATCCGAGTCTTATCTCGGTGTCGAGTGATGTATGTACGTGGCCGAGGTCTACGCCGCAGCGTGAGGAGAGGGCGAGCGGGGTTGTGTAACGTCTAGAAAGGTGGTGATGGTGGTGGTGGTGGTAGAGGGTAGTGATGGTGGTGGTGTTGTTGCTTGGTAGGTAGGTTACTTGCGCGCTCGCTTAGCTCCCGGCTAAGCGAGGTTGCAATACTTCACCAAGATAACAACTAATAATCGATAGTGGCATTGCCAGGTACGCGGCCAGGTACTACACGTACGTAAATACGGTCTCGAAAAGTCCTTTATTCATCTCACCCACCCTCTCTACGTTCTTACTAACTCACCACCACTCTTGCATCTTCCTTACTCCATCGGTTGGCGAATAGTCTTGCCTTTTAACCACCCATAACCACCCAATGGCCGCATGCAAGATGCTCGTAGGTCAAAGGTTGCGCACTCTGACTACTTCGTAAATTATCCGTGAGCTTAACTGTTACCTCGGCGCCTTTTGGTCGAATGAACAGTTCGAATACGACGTATCTTTCATGGGAATGCAATTTCTAAGAGAGAGAATGCAATTTTCTCGTGTAACGTGTGTATTGTATGCAGAGTGAAATATTTGCAAAGTCGGAACGTCGTATTTATTCGCACATGTACAAACGTTTCTTCAAAGATGCATTCGCGTTATGCTTCAACTATCGAGCTGAGTTTTACGAAAAATCGTAAATGAAGAATGATTATTTATTGCGTAACATCGATTATGTATTTTGAAGAAAGCGGCTGATATACAAAAATAAGTTATATAAAAATTGTGTAAATTAGTTTTTATTCTGCATATAAGAAAGGGGGGATAGTAATTGACAAGTTTGACATTGAGACAACAATATTTTTTTAATTCCTCCGACTTGTTTCCGATACGCATTTACCCGCACTGTTTAATACAATGAAAAGTCACGACGAAAAAAGGGTGAGAAACACGAAGGTAGGAAGGGAAAGGGAAAGGTTGTCGGTTTGTGCAACGGTTTGCAAGGTAGGGTCGCTAACGATAGTAATGAAGATTGCCACGCGAGATAAAGTATTACAATCGAACGCACGCAATAAGCACTATCGCTGACCGATCGGCAATAAAATGTAAAATTTAAAACAGCAATTATCTCGTACCGTGTATCTGGCTGACTCGTCGACGCGCGTCGCTCCATCTAACTTCTTCTTGTACCCTCTGCTTCCGTTACCGCCGCTATCGGCCCTTCCACGACCTGCGACCGGTTCAATAATTAATACATCGACGACACACTGTATCGTTGCTAGGCGATTATTTCGCCAAACATTCTCACCGAAACAATCGCGTTGCAAACGTGCATGCGTTTTGTTTTGTTTTTTTTCCAAACGCTTGCAACGCGATTGTTTCGGTAAAAATGTTTGGAGAAATAATCGCCAAACGTTGTAGATAATTTATTCAATATAAATTAAAATGCTACAATGAGATTTATCGTATCTGAACGTATTTCGTGTAAACAATATGTGATCACATGAGAAGTATATTGCGACATTTCTCTCTTCCGCATCGAATGTTACCGGCCTATTTGCATTCCAGTTCAACCGCAATGAAAGGCAGCTCGAATAAGGATTCCAATAAAATGTTTGGGGAGGTTTGCTTTGGGCGGGTGGTTCGGAACGTGGAACGTGGAATTCGATATTACAGCGTTATTCTGTAGTTCCGTACATACTCGCTCGTATCTGCACGTCAACGTAAATTGTCCCTTTCCCGCGTTTGCGTCGCGTTTGAGAAGGAATTTTTCTCGTCGTATCGCATACTTCCGAACGCGGCGCAAGGTGAAATAAGACGTCGAATACAATTTTGCATAGCTCTTTCTCTCGCAAAAAGAAACATTGCTTGTTTTATCGTTAAACATTTTAATATACTTTTTCGTCTGTGTGCATCACACAAATATCAGATTGATCAATCGATCAAAATTTACTTCGATCAAAACTAGTAAGTCTATTTACAATTTGCAATTTTGAAACATTGTTGTTTAATTGATACGACTGACTCGTTGATAATATATTTTATATATATTTTTATATATTCTTTATATTTTGTTTTACAGTAATCTAACCTACTATTTAGCGCTAACTTTAGTGTGTGTAATAGTATTGGTATATGTTCTTATCCTCCCGTTACTGTTATTGTGTCTTGCTAACAGATCTGCGCTAAGAACCCCTCGCGTCTTATACAGCGCGAACGATAGTAATGAACCGCGCTTAGGAGAGTAATCGTAATATTCGCACGCTTTCCAAATGCGTCCTTTCGAGTTCGTGTGCTAGAAGAACATAGAACCCCTAGGTCCCGTGGGATAGCTGTACTTTACGATCCGCTCGTCCGCGTGCTTTGCAGCTCGTACAAAGGACTGCGCCACCTCGTTACTGAGGGACCAGTTAGAATAAAGTGTGATTAGGACGATAGTTATGGCATTTTGTATTATAATTCCGCGAGGGTAAAGCTCCGCGTTCGCGTTCAGCCCCGCCACGTTCACTCTCTCGAAGGAGCTGTTAAGGCCTCGCCAAGTTTTCGATCTGAGGTAACGTGGATTTCTCGGGATTGCTCGAGATTCTGCTTTATTTGCATGCGCAGACGAGATAACATCAACTTCGACCGCGCGCGAAATCAATTTGCAACTTTTTATTTTCGAGTCATCTTCGCGTTATGAATATTTTTCGCGATTTTTTTTATTTTTATCTCATAAAACGTGCAGCGTGGATGCAAAACGTTGATTGAAATAAAACACAGAACAAGATTGTTAATTTAAATAATTGCGAGCACACACACATGTACTAGATATTTAAGATATCGCGGAAATGTTGGACGGTGATTTAGCGAGACGTTCTATCGCCGAGGCGAGTCGTTGTTCGTTTTCGCGAAGTTTCGGGCGAAGTTAATCAATCGATCCGGAATACCCGTGAGAATCGAGCAGGGGAGTGTGCAGCCGGTGGCTACCCGTATTTGATTGTTTAATTAGCAAGATGACCCGGTCGCGTGCTCCGGCGGGGATTCTCGAAGGAGCTTGGACGGGAAGTAACATCGAGAAGGAAAAGGCGAGGGTGACACCGAGTGACAGAGGACGGGAGAGAACGAGCACGTCGCGGGGTTGGGACGGGGAAAACCGAAGATGCTGGAAGGAGATACAGAAGCGAGTCGGCTGACGTGGGGACGACGGGCACGGGAGAGCAGAGAGGAAGGATGTGTGCTTCCAAGGAGAGATACAGTGGAATTCTAGCGAGAGCGGGAGAGGGCGCGGCGGTGCTGGATTTCTGGTGTATAGGGGTATTAATCCCTACCCTCAATTACCCTTTGTCTTGGGCGCAGCTTGGTCCACTTGTTAAGACACCGCCACTGTTTGTCTTGAGGAGCAGGTAAGGGCACCCCCGGAGCGGTCGCGGAGCGTCTGCCGGCTGTTTCGGTCGCTGCTTTACATACGTCCGTGAGACCGGAGACGAACTGCTACCGGGAAGGACTACTGATCGTTGCGGTCTCGCCTCTGCCCTTGATAGAAGTTTGCCGGCAAAGTTTCCGCCTCGCGGCCGCCTTAAGGGATACCGCCCGCACCAACACTGATATCCACGCGCTCGCGTGATCCGCAGCCTTTTCGTGGTTTCGAGTGATCCTGGTGCTAACTTAAGAAAAATATATTGGCTAAAATCTCCCGTTCTAAAACTTTGCGATCTGTCTCGTTTTCCTTAAAAATGGTGAGATAAAAAAGAAGAAAAAGCGTATCGCCTCGTTAAATTCGATAGGATCGAGTCGAAAGGTTCGACAGAAGTTCGCTACCTCCAATTTATCCCGAGGGCAGGGAGCAAAGAAAACGGCGCGAAAATCGAAAGAGTCGACGGAACGGCAGATTTATCCGCGTCGTGGTAATTTCCTCAGATTTTCCGCCCGTATTATTTGTTCGACATCGTACCGGGAAGAGGAAGGAGGTAGAGAGAGGAGAGAAGCATGGCGTAGAACGAGGGGTGCGTCGTCCGTTTCTTTACACTACGAAGAATATCAATTGTTAGAAATACAAAGGGTGAGAGAAAGAGAGAGAGAGAGAGAGAGAGAGAGAAAGCAACGGGGTTGAAGGAGTGGAGAAATCGTCTTCGCCGTTTGGGGTAAGGAGGAACCACCGGCGTGGCGCGCTGGTATATAGACGAGGGTAGGCGCAGCCTGTGGCACACCACCCCTGTACAAACCAAATTCTTAAGAGAATTTAACCGTTTGAATAGCTCGCAAATCCATTGCAAATGTTTACACGGGATTGGCGCGCGGGCAGACTTCCTTCTCTTTCTGCTCGATTCCGCTGGCAATCGCGATATCTGACTCTCTGCCTTTGGGACTCGAAGGCATTCGACCAGGCTTTCTAAGATTTCTGACACGCGTCTCTGTTTCGTGTGTCTGATTGTGCCTTAAACACACAACTTTAGACACTGTTTTCTTCTGTAATTGATTCAGAAAAATATAGAAATTAAAATTTATTTTTTTCTTTAATCGTTTTATTAACAAACTAAAGAAGTAAAAAAATAGAGAATAATAAATATATGAATTTCTCACTCAAATGACAATATCTTCTTAAAAACAAAAATGTTAAAACAAAAAATAGTTTTTGTAATAGAAGAAAAGTTTCAAATCATTAATTTATGCCAAGGCAAAGTAATTTGATTTTATGACACACACACATACGCGCTGTCAATAAAAAAACAAAATCAGCAATCGGCCGAGAGTTAAATCGCCGCTTTCTCGACAATCGAAGTTGGAATATATGCGCGGGGTGAAAGGAATACGGCTTATTCGCGTGCTACCAAAAAGTTTCTGCGAACGGCGCGGCGCGTTGCATGCCCCGGCATTAATAATTACTTTACAACTGATTCCTTTTGTTTTCTACTTTATTTCATTTTTCAACGGGTCGCGGCTGCCGGCGCGCAGTTAAGGTGCTGTGCATACGGGAACGCCTTTCGTTGTGTATTAATAGCTTGTATCATGCTATATTATTATTTCAGTACGCTGAAAAAGATCCGCAGTCGATGTCGCATGCTCCAACAAAATTACCCGTTTGTTTCTGCCTACAATGTTCGCGCCTTAATCGTTTGATGCTTTTCTGCTTCGCGATAATGATTTAAATGCATTGAGACCTGTCAACGGCGCGCGTATTAATGTGTGTATCAACGCGTACTTACAAATACTCAACTAGTGTTGTCTTTTTTTTTCAAATATTAATGCTACTAATGATAATTAAAAAAAGGAAACCACAAATTGAAATATATATATATATATCCGATTGTGCTCATTGTGGCAACGTTATCTGTTGCTAAATCCGCCGGAGTAGATAGTAAAGTATGCAAATTGCAGTGTGAAATGGTCTTTGACTCTGTCACTAAATTTCATGTTTTTGTACACCAAGACCGGAGAGGTGAACGATGCCTTCGGTACAGCAGCAACGCATATCGGTTGACCTCAAACCTGTATATATATAAATCGCAACGTACTGCTCCCTCAATCTTGTCAAGACTGCATCGTCCCGTGAACGTAGCTCTTGCCGCCAAAACCGCGCTGTTCTGCATTCATAAGCGAAACACTGCCTTTCTATGTCTCGCATTCCGAATTAAGTTTACGAAGAACTGTCTTGTATCACGTTGATAATATTTGCATTTTTTTTTCTCGAAAAACTGTCGTTTGAATTTCAGACTTGAATGATGTATTTTCTACGTGATCTTTTTCCACGTGTAATTTTTTTAAATCAAGAAATCCATGATTTTAATTATATACGGTAACAAATTCGCGAGAGATTGCGCGGTTCGAGAACTTTTTTAAACTTATCTCGCGCGCCGATCGTCGCTCCGCATCGTTCGCTTCGACGCGAACGTACATACATACTCGGGACTTGATATCGAGCACGCATATAGAAACCGCGTTCAATCGATATTATTACGAAATCTACAGGCGTGTGCAAATGCTCGTCGCGTCGTTGCAGCCGGCACCGCACGACAAGGGGTGCACCAGCGCGCTCGATTATATCGTATGAGATTAAAGTATGATCGGCCGGTCACGATATTCGACGATCAACTGATCGATGAAAGGCGGAACGCGTGACGTGCCCTCAAAGAACGGGAACGTGGTCGGTTCACGTGAACTGAAACGTGTTCATCAGGGCGTTTTCTTCACGATGCACCAGATTTTTCTCGGCCACATCTCGCGGGCACTTTATTTACATTGACATTAACTTTCCTTACGCCGATCACGGAAATGTGTTCCTTCAGTATGTAGATTACACACGGGGCGCGATATGTTATCGTAATGTAGAATAAATATCTGCCTGAAATTGATATCGTACGTTGATACCGCGTACAACACACATACACTGTATTTTGCTTTCTATTTTCCGCATGAACTCGTGTAAAATCAACGGCAGATGGCTGGTTGGTTTAACTGGAAGTTAATAATGCCGTTGTATTAATTTAGTGTAATTTGTTACAATTAACGTACAAAATTGTTGCGTATCGCTAATTTAATAATTTTTCGTCATACAAAAGCGAAATACGCGTGACATATCTGTTCTGTTACTTTCGAAAGCTAAACGTTTTATAACGACTGGAAATGGTACACAACCAATCCTAACACACACACACACACACACACACCCACACACACACACACACGTACACTTGTGCTCTGTGTGGAACACGATATAAATGATTTTCAAAGATTTCGCGTGCCAAAGTTCTGCAATTTCGTTCCATGTTCCAGAAATGGCTTCACGTGCCATTTATATCCATTCAATAATTACGTTGCCTCGAAAAATTCACAACTGCGAATGGATCGTGATAGCGTGACATGATACAGTCGTTATCGACATGAACTTTGCACTTTGCACGTTAGTGCCGGTCTCGAAATAATTTACGGTGGCGTTACAAAGCGGCACTGCATTTCTCGTACAGACGCAATTTCTGTTCTAAGTCGATTTGCTTACGTCGTCATATTTTCTTCCATTTATTTAAGAAATAAAAAAACGCTGGTATAAAACTCTTCTAGTTTAGCCAGCGATCAAATTTGTCGGACAACAAAAAATAGCTATAAAAACATTTTAAAAAGCTTGATTACATAAATGACATAATCAGTCTTTGATTTTGCCATTTTTAATAAGATAGACTTTCTATTTACAATGCACAGTTTGAATGTTTATTCCAAATATGTAAATAAATAATCTTATTCCAATAGTTTTGTTTGCAATGCCAGTCTCAGTCCGTAAGCTACCGACGCGCCTCGGCGAAATCGGGAAGCTCCGACGCGGTTCGAAGTCGAAAGCGCAAGTCGGGGGTGGCGGCGTCCGTGATTCCGTCGACGTGTGTTGAGCGTGATGTCGGGGGTTGGGAGACTCGGTTTCGTCGACCGATGAGGAGATGAGGGACCGCGGTATACCTCGCCAGCACACTTTACGATACGTCGAATGACTAATACGTTGAAACAATAGACTGTCGTCGGCGGCCTCCGATGGGACTGATGGCTTGGAGGGATAGGCCAGGGGAGCTGCAGATTGGGAGACGACGCGATGGAGTGGTAGGCCGGGGGAGATTCCAATGCACCACTTAAGCGTTTCTATATCCGTACCTTCGGTCGCTTGTACGTACTTCCGTGCTTTTATCGCGAGCCGGGCTCGCGCGCGAGCGACGCCACTCTCGTCACAGTTGGCGAGATGGTTCGTTGCGATCGTTATTAATGACGACAATTATTATAAGGAAGTCAACTTTCCCATCGTGGATGTCATTATGTTGTTATGGGCGCTCTCGCAGCCCTCGTTGTCGCGCATAATAGAGCGTTCGAGACTTCTTCCGTTCGCACGTCTTTTCCGAGATAGAAACGGCGTATTGGCCGAAATTCGCATACCCTTCAAGAATCGCGTAAAATTTGAGTTTAATTGCTGTTGTAGGAAATAAATTTTTGCGTGTCGCACAAAGACACGTTTTGTTCGTAGTATTATGCAGACACGTGCCACTATAATAATCAGTCAAATGTAATTTAGATTCATTCTAAGACGTTGAATGTAAAATCTATTTTTGAGCCTATACACGACGTAAAATTATTCACGGTGATCCCGTGTCGGATAGAAGCTCCTCTTCTGCGATAGATTAAAATTGGCGCGTATATGCGAAGTTCCTCGTCAAAGGACATCAGTTAGTACCACATAAAACATATACGAAACATGGCCGCTTGGCTGCCTACCTGGTTTACGTTGCTTGCCTTTATTCCGACAAAGTCAAAGTTCAAAGTCCGCGTGTGTAGCGCGAGAATCGGGAACGAGGGCGAACGAAAAGTACCGGGGACGGGGGTGGCCAAACCCCGCCGACGGTGATTGCTTCTCCCCCAGTCTGCCTTAAAATTGACGTCATATTCGTTATCCTTTCGACCCTTCTTCCGTGCCGTCCTCGCGTCTCCCGCGCCTCCGCCCGTGGGCATCTCTTTCTGCATGCGTATAAGCTTACATCAACCCTTCTCCATACGGCCACACCCAGTTCGGGGTTCAGTCGACGAGTACCCCGAATCCGAGACGCGCGAGGTAGCAGATGAAAAAGATGGATTCTTTTTTCTTTTCTCTGCGATTTCACACACAGCCATGCGTCGTCTCCTTCGAGCGCTTTCTTCCTTTTTTTAGAAGAGAGAGATTTTGCCTGAGGGTCGTTATTGAGCTGCAAATGAACATGAAAGAACGGTGAGTCTACGGAGGTGAGATAAAACATTTTGTTTAAAAACACTATACAAATATCGCATCAAGTATGACGAAGCATCGGTAAAAATTAATTAATTAATTGTCCGCTTCCGATAATGTATAACGAAAGATTTATCGATCTCTCTGTTTGCTTGATCAAGCGCGAGTCGTCGATAAGCGTTTCCGAGGTACAAACGAAAAGATGAAAGAAAGCTTCACGAGCGTGGAATAGTGGACATCCCTTACCGCGGCGTCGAACCAATCCCTCTCTCTCTCTCTCTCTCTCTCTCTCTCTCTCTCTCTCCAGAAAGAGCTTCCATCCCGGGAGAGAGCTTCCATTACTAATCCATGCAAAAACCGGAATATCTTTATCCCCCTCCGCATGCTGAGGACGTATTTCCGGAATAAATTCTGACGAAGGTAGCCGCGTGAAGACTCTCCTATGCGTTTCATGCACAGCGTTCTTTATTATCTTTGCCGGATTGATCTAGCTCCCTTCGCGTGTGTGGGCTCGCGCGAGAAATTATTTCGATTTAAGCTGAGCCGTATAAAACTATAATTTTCAGTCGGGAGATATACGCCGTTATTATGTAGATTTTCTAGACTTTCGACATATATTGAATATACGGAATTCATAATCTTTTTCTAATTTTATTAATAACATTTAAATTTATCACATATATTTTTTATTATTAACATAGGAAAAAATATGCAGCATTTTTGATATTTTTATTTTTTATTTTATATATCAACTTTATATACTTATTATACTTATTATACTTATATACATGTACATATATCAAGCAAGTCTGTTGAATTTCTCATAAAATTTAAACTTAAAATATTAATTTTTGAAACAAATCGTTAACTGTCGAAAATTTTACATATAATTATATAAAAACACACGTATTTATATATACTTTGTTTTCACGTATATGTCTATTTTTAGAGAAAAAAAATATTGTTTCTTTCTCACATTTGAAAAATAAGTTGTCAGATCAAATTAGTGTGTCATTTGTCATATAAAATATATATATATAGCGCACTTTTCTCTTCACATATTTTGTTGTATTAAATAGTAATTATAATCGAACATCTCTCTTTTCGAGACTGCTCGGGTTTTTGTATTTTACGCAATAAAACGGGGCGCAGTATCCTTGTAATATTTTTCGCAAGATAGAAAAAGAACGATATTGCGGTCACCGTGAATATGAACGACTTGAAGGCTCGCAACTCGGGGAAATACGTGTGTCGTCCGGGGGATGGCCGGGCAAGTGGTACCCGTCCGAGTCGAAAGGGTTGGGGCTCGAGGAGAAGAGGCGGTTGAAGGGGTTAGAAAGGGTTGGGGATTCGTAGCAGCGCTGGCGCTCGCGGGAGGAGGGAGAGAGAGAAAGGGTGGGCAAGTGAGGCTGGATCTGGGCGGAGATGGAATACGAATATGAGAATTAAAGCCGTCGAAGGAATTAAAGCGTATAACCGTAGCGCGCGGATCTCTCTGGACCGCGTCTGTCTGCGTGGCTATCCGTCTATTCCGCCTGTACTTCGGGTTATCCGTACGTGCGTTCGTCAACGGATTCCGGGCCGCCCTGTGGACATCGAGTTGCCGTGTGTGGTTTTATACGGCCATCGGCATCCGCGCGACAGAAAAATGTTCTTAAATTAAATTCGATAAAAGATCTCTATAGAGAAAGAACCATCTATATACGTTTTTACGCAGTAATCATATAGGCAATTTTTTAAAAGAAGATTAATTTTTTTTTAAATTTCAGCCAACTTAAAATAAAGTTTATATATGTTTAATATGTAAATTTAGTACTTTATTTCAAGATGTTAAAAGATGTAGAATTTAGAGATTTATATCTTCTATAAATTGTAAGTATGTGTAAGTATGTGTTAAAAAAACACTTTTATTAGAAGCGCCGCACTGACGACTAAGCTGAAATTCCATTGCCCAAGCGATATCTTGGAGCTTCGATCGCGATTCGCAGAGAACGCGCCGTCACATACCATCGAATCCCGAAATCGCGATTACGCGCACGGTCAAATACCGCCGCGCGCGTGACCGCACGGTCATAATTAACGGGCATAAATTATCAATCCGAACGTCGGTTAGCAGCACGGGCTGGCACACCACCGGACGCGAAGCCCAGAAGAGGGCGGAGGGTGGGTGATACGTGTGCGGTGCAGAAGTGTACGGCACTGCAGGCGGGGGGATGAGAATGAAGGGCGGGCGGTAGGTAGTCGAAGGGCGGCAGCAGGATGGCCACCGGCCGAAGTGATTGATATAGAGACGTGGTCGTCGCTGCGGGACCCAACTGGTAGTTGCTGACTCCGTGACGTACGAATCTGCGAGCATTGCGAGCCGTCACTGTGACCGCGCGTCTACTGACACCCCGGCCTAGGTGCCACGAAAGAAACAAATGTCCCTCGGCGTTCGCGCACATCCCTTCGCACGCCGGACGTGCTCGATTGTTGTTGCCTTACCGTTGCGGTTGCGAACTTGCGATTCGGGATGTAATCGCGTGATGTTTTGAGAAAATATTCACACACATACACACACACACAACAACCGTTAATGAACGTATCACATCAAAATTTTTATTAATATAAGTGTTTCTCTTTATATTTAGAATTTATTTATTTTCTTCTCCTCACATAGTCTCCTACACAGTTTTAAAAAGAATGTTAAATATATTCTTCAAAATTAATTAGCCTTAATGTCGTTTTTATTTAATGAGACTACATGTATTTGTGTATTATAAAAATACATATTTATACTTGTTATTTTTAAAGTCGAGTTTGTTAGATTATTGCGTCGGGGAAAACAATATGACGTCGAAGGGCGCGAAACATTTTCCACTGTCGACGAAAAACGTATAGAACTCAGTGCAGCGTGTAACATCATTTCTCAAATCACGCGCGTTAGCGAGCCCGAGTCGCAGACTCGTTGTCGCATTTTTCAGTAGAATAACGACGCTTTCGTCTCACTAATCGTCCTCGCGTGCGCGGCCGATTCGACGTGATGCTCGTGTACACGATGTGTCACTTTTAAAAAAGAAAGATACACCCGGGAAGATAAAGGCACGTCAACGTCAGCCATCCATCCGATCTCTCCTGCTTTCTCCCTCTTCCTTCTATCTCTTTCTTCCTGTCGCTTCTTCCGTGTAGAAGCGACAGGAAGCGATGAGCTGTACGTCGAGGGAGAAACAGGACAGAACTCAGCGCCTCATATCATTAAAATAGATATTGACAAAAGATATATCCATATATATATGTATCTATATTTGCGTGTATGTATCTCTCTCTTTGTTTCTCCGCCGTTCTCCTCGCAATACAGTATACGAGGCAGCCCTCGGGGGCGTCTCACAGATCAATGGGAATATTGAACAATTGTCTCTCTGGCTACGTCTGAAACGAGCGGCCAAGACAATCAGCCCTCCGCGAACAATACGTAGCTTAATGACGCAGCCTACCCGCCACCTCTTTTCTCTCACTCGCCTCTTATTCCTGAAAATATTATCGAAATAGAGCGATCAGCGCGAGCTTCAGCTCATCGGAAATCAGCGCGCTCGAATTTCACAAATACACGCGCGAACGATCGCGAGAAACAGCGTTTGTATAGCAAGTGTGTCAGAATCAGTAAGTCCAAGGATTCGGAATAGCGAATTCAACTGTTGGCAGGATACGTCGCCGCGATGGTGACGGCTTTCCTTAAGCCTCGTTCTCCGCAGTGGCAATGGCATTGGCGACGGTGTGTTTTAGGGATCAATAATTTATGTAAATGTGTACGCGGCAAGGGCGCTACCGTGTGGCGGTGAGTTACAGCCACGACAGTAAGGGGGTAGTAGGTGGGTTAACGCTGGGTGGTCGGATGGCAAAGCGTCGCCGGAACGCGAGGGGTGGCGGGAGAGGGAGATGGGTGAGAGCGGGTGACTGGGGGTGGATGAGGAAGGACGGGCGGACTTTAGGGGTGAGCCACGGTGGTGGTGGCGGTAGCGGTGGTGGCGGCGGCAACGGCAACGGCGGTCCGACCGAGGGTGGAGAAGATCGCGACACGAAGGGGTTTGACGTCCAACCCTTTCATCGATTGTACTTCTCCGCTCCCTTTTATCCCTTCGCCGCGCGCGCTCCTCGCTCTTGCTTGCTCGCCACCCCACGCATCACCTCTTATACACTCCTGATTCTCCGACGCGCGCCAAAAGCAGCCATCAACTAATGCCCGATAATTCCCGCCGCCGCGTTCGTTCGCGCGAATATTCTCCTCTCGCGTTTTTCATCTCGCGATTCACGTCACTCTCGAGTCGTTCTTTTCGCGGATCTTTGAACCGTGCGAGTCGTTAGGTGGTTTCAAGATGGAGCGCGCGCGTTACTTTTGTTTAATTGTAACTGAGATTTGATCTTCCAATCCAAGGAACATTTAACTTTTATAATTTTTGTAAGATTAAAAATGTTTGCGAATACAAACGAGGTCTTACCAACGAGGTCACGCGACGTGGCAGCAGAGATGAAACAGTGAAAATCAGCGGAAGAGGTGATGGATAGTCGAGGTGGTTTTCCGAAAGAGAAGGCCAGGCGGGGATAAAAAGGGGTCGAAAGTGAGGAGACCGAGTAGCAGGGGTCGGTTTGTTTCGACCCTTCGTCTTCCCTGTTGTTCAGCAGTGGCGTCATCCCGTCGTCCCCTACCCTTTGATCCCCCCAATAATCAATATATTCTAACATAACTCTAATGGCCACCCCATTTGAATACAGCCGATTCCACCCCACGGCACTCCGCATCTCGCGCATCTCCGACAATACCAATCATCCGAAATATTCCCTTCCTCTAACTTTCTCTCTCGCTCTGTCTTTCGTTTCAACGTCCTCTTTTCCTCACGGATGCCTCTTGCTCGGGCGCGCTCTCTGTCTCTTGCTTTTGCTTCGTGTTGTCTGCCAACCCTCACTCCCCGAGTGGTATTAAAACTTTCGAGGACGAGACACCCGCAGGCATCCTTCATCGAGCGACCCTCGGTTACGGGCGTAAAATTCGGGTAGAGTCGATGTCCAGCCTTGCGCGCGTCTTTATCTTTTCTGCCTGGCGATGCACACGGGGATTTCGGTTGAGTATGAGTGTGCGTCGTCGCGGTAAACCGTAATGGGTGTACCATGTGACAGTTTATGGAAATGAAAATTGTGAAATATACCTTCGTTTTAGAATTAAAAACTACTATAGTCAACAGATCAAATTTATGATATTAAGTCGTAATATTTTGGTTTGTTTGCGAAATAAGAACATAAGAGCACAATTTAAAAGAAAGATACTTTTAATCAAATTTAAGGTAATCAAGCACGTCGTGTAACGAGAATTAAATAAAACACGTTAATTATTATTCAGAATTAATTGGACTCAGAATAATATAGGAAAAATGTAATTACATTAAGGTACAAAACGTTTTTTCTTTTAATAATATAGATTTTATTTACAACCGATTACTCGTTTAGCAACCCTTTCAGCCGTACGGTTATACTACATTCGCAGAACGCTCGCAGCCGGAGGGCGTTGCGTGTGATACATTATCGGCGATATTGGCAATTGAATAAAAGCTGCGTCACGTGACGCGTAATTTAATCTCTTTTTATCGCCAGGCATTGTATCGCAGTACCTAAAATATTTTGCCACCGTGCAGATAATCAGTTTGTATTGATTATGAATTATCGAATTCTGACACACACACGTCCCCATATAAATCACATTACACACATTTATATAACTTTTTAGAGAGAGAGAATTAAACAAAAATGTGTTTAAATTACTAACTTTAATTTGCCGAAACAGAGATTAAGACACAGTTTTTTAAGACGCTCAATAATAATAATAATCTTGCTGAGTGTAGTCGATGCACCTTTAATGGATATCTTTCTCGCCGCGGCAGGGACGCACGAGTCACCCCTCGGATAAGTCGAGTGGGCTAATAAATCAATTCCGCCACGTGAAGTGGAGCGCCGATGCGCCACTCGGTTCTCCAGGTTGGTTTTTGGTTTCGAGCGCACTCGATCCGAAAATAAGGATTTACATATTCATGCAAAGATCCTCTTCGCACCGGAGGATTGAGCGGAAGGAGGAGTGACGTCGACCTGTGCGGTGTGCGAGCTGAGACGAGGATAGTTTGTAATGGGATTTTCGCCCCTTTTCGATCCATCCTCACCACCGTCTCTTATTCCCGTTTCGCGCTCTATATCGAGAAAAATCCTGACGAGTATCGATGAGTTTCTTCTCGTGACAATTGCAAATACACAATTTGATTTATTTTTATACACCGCGTTCATATTGCGATTAACTAGAGTCGATGATATTTTTCAACTTTTTGCGATATACGCAATTGCGGCCCGAATTTTCGACGCGAAACTATCGATATAATCTGGAAGCGTTCCAACTTCGCGTACGGTGGATTGTTGCGAGACTAACTGTACCGCTCTCCGCTTGCTCTTCCCGTCACATCGACATTTGCTTCAGAACCGCGAGGTAACCTCGGTCGTTAGGTGGTGTAATTTAAAAAGTTTGTATCATCGCGATACTTCGAACGAGCCCACCAACCGGGGTGGCAAAAGAATAAATTGCATTTTCGCGAGAGGAGGCTAACGTGTCGTGTCGTTTTCCTTCCCTCCGGCCACAAAGTTCACTCCTAATTCGAGAAACGACGCGTTTCTCCGCGGAGAAACGCGGTTTCGATTCTCGGGCGAAACGGGAAGCCCGCGATCTTCAGCCCGCTCACGTACGATTTATTTAAACTTTGCTTTTATCGTTGCTCTCCGCGATTACCTATACCACACTCGTGTTTCCTCGTGCGCAGCCCTTCCTTGTGCTTCGAATTCCGACCCCTCGCCGCGTGCTCACGCAAGGCTGTAAAATGAACGACGATTTCCAAGTGTCGATCTAGTTGCACGTGAACGAGAAAACATAGAAGAAGGAAAATTAGATTTGATAGAAGAAAAGAAGAACACGAGAGGGAAAGAAAAATTTATCTATTAGGAAAGAAGATCCTCCAATACTTAGAAGAGAAACAGTAGTGAAACAAAAAAAAGTTAGAAAATGTTAAACCTGTTTTACGAAAACGTAGAAAATATAATTGTGATACAATCGAAAGAAAAAAACCTTACGTCCGAATTATTTCCGTGTCATTTGCATCGGGAAATATCTTTGCGATGAACTCTTGTGTATTGCGATTTACGTTCATCTTTCGTACACGATTGGAATTCAAGAACGCGGCGGTCTCTTAGAAAATAGGAACAAACCCGCACCCTCTTTCTCTCTCTTTCTCTTTGAGAGCCCCTCCGCGCATCTCACCCACGACTTTATACTTTAAATCCGCCCTATAAATATCACGCTCCTTTGGATTTGGGGCTGGTTTCCGAAAGATTGGCTCGCGGTATTCTTCGTGGGAATCGCTCGCCGCTTTGCGTCGATATATCAAGGGATGAAGCGCGGCCCGATCCCCACGAAGCGCACGGAACGATTCGTCATTCCCGTTCCTTGTAAAACAGGCCACCGGTTTTACGTATATATCCGCGCGCGGCGTCGTCTCTAGCCTCACCTCGTCGAAGATGCGAGCGCGAAGATATATAGAGTGCTACCTGACGAAGTACATCGAATAAGGGATATCTCTCACGTGAGCGCTACGTCTTGACGCGCGAAGAACAGATTTATGAGGCCACTTAATATTCCTCAAACTATATGAGAAAACATTGATAATATTATTTCTATTTTAATGCAAATCTTTTTCTACTTTGACAATGTAAACATTTATTTTATTCTGTCGCAATTTCTGCGCGCTCTAACACGCCCTATTTTTGTCTTATCACAATTGAATGTTTCTGATGTACTTGATGTATACACACACACATATATATATATATATATTGTTGTCGCTAATTCGTCACAGTTTCCGCGTCGCGCGGCTTTATTTTCGCGCGTTGCTCGTCAAAAATTGCGGATCGTGCGAAATTCCCACAGCGTCTCCCCATGGGAACCGCAGCAGCGAGTTGTCGGCAATCGAAGATGGAATGCTAAACAGCCGAAGGGTTGAACGTTCTGTCGTCGTCGGTTCGTTGAGGCGCACCAACGGCAGCCGAGCCATCCGACCACCGCCATCCAGTCACCCGACCTCCCTTTAGCCCGCGCCAGGCGCTGCGCGCATTTAGATAAGTTAAACTATAAATTAGACGGATCACTGGTAGCTACTCGAGGAAATGTTGTCGGCGCCTGAATATGTATGATTTATACAAGGAACCCGACTCACCGATATAATTCCCGCCAGCACGGGTGGGCGAACCGTGAGATACTGACGGAGAAACCGCGCGGATCTCTCTTAATTCGATCCGGTACGAAGCGTTTGACATGACGCAAGATTGAAGATATATAAATTTCACAAGGAAATTCTTAAGCGATCGAAATATTTCAATAATTCGGTAATAATGTAAATCGAGAAAGTACACGTAAAATATGTAATCACAAAATTTGTTTGTGTCTGAAAATGTGAAAGATATAAAATTCTCTCAAGAATATTCTTTAATTCATTTGTAATAATACGTACAATAGAGGAAAGCGTCGTACACACACACACACAATGCAGATTAATCTAAATACTGTTTTGCGAAGATTCCTCTCATAAACGACGTTCATAAACAACGAACCACATTTTCCATCGCGGTAGCCGTTGATACCCAATTAGCTGCGCAAAATGGCCCTTGGCTGAAACGCAAAATCCATCGTCCGACCAATGGCTGACATCTCTCCTGAAACTCTCGGCGCGCGATGTTTCTTCTCGGGATATAGCGCGGATTGAAATCCCGGTCTCGCGCGATTCTGATCCCCCGGTTGTTTCGGCCGCGGCCAGTAGCCGAAGACATCCAGCACGGCGCAGTTGATTTAGGATTCGCATGTAACCGCGATCGGGCGAGGCCGAGCGCTGTCCCGAACAGAATACTAATCAAAGATACACAAATTCCGTTGGCTAATACTTCAAATCCCCTTTAGCCGGGATCCTGAAATTAAATTATTGGATTAGACGTCGGCGACGGCGTGCTCACGACAGAGAAAACGGCATCCCGATTTCTCCCTCCTTGATGAAATCTAACATTTTCCAAGTAGATCGTAAGATCGCTTCTAGAAAACTATTAAACGCACTTTTCTAAGAATAACATCTTAATGCTAATTTTTCTTTCTGTAAAAGAAAGAAGAGAAATGATTTCTTCATCTTTGATGAACCAGATAGTTTCAAAAATAATTCAACAGATAAACATCTTTTAGTACACTAAAGAATAGTGCACTTAAAAAATTTTTCAACATTAATGTTATTTGAGACTTGTGGTTTGTGTGCCTCAGAAAAGAGGCATTTGATGGGACCGGTTGGAAGGGGAGAAAGAAAACGGGTATGGGGTGAAGCGGCGATTTAGGATCGGGGCTGTCCGCCGAAACAAAAGGTATTCCATCCCTTCTCCCTTTTTAACTCGGCTCGACCTTTCAACCTCTTTCTCTTTCGCCTTCCGTCGCACCCTCCAGGCGACGATGCTCCGACTCGCTCGGCTGGACGGTTCCGTCGCCGTGGAGGAAGAGGGCACGTGAGGAGACGCGGGGCAGTGCGCGGATGAAAGGGCTATATTTTCATATCAATGATTTTATGACCGCATCCTTCCACCCTCGAGGGGAGGAGGAGAGGGGAAGAACCGCCAGCGTCGCTGCTGCCGCCGCCACCGCCGGGAGCCCCAGGAAATCTATATTTTATTGCGCGTGAAATTCTTGCTATTTATTCGCGTATAAGAATTTAAATGTTTCCAAAATGCGAGTTGGCCGCGCGTGGATCGCCCGACTCCCTTTGCCTTTCCTCCTCTTTATCTCAGCCGCCGTTGTAATCCTTACATGATTTAGATACGAGGGATCGCCTCGGGAAGGATCACACGGGCGGGAAAAAGCGACAGGACAGACGGGATCTCTCCTCGGAAAGAGGGCAAAACGCTCTCCGCGTAGATTAAGTTCGATTCGCCGCGACATATTCTTGTTCGGGTACCGCAGGGAAATACGATCGCGGTATTTTAAAATAACGACGCCATTAGCGAGAAACTTCACGGCAAGACGCGCGAACCTGGTCTCTTCTTGAGAGGAAAACTCGTTTTTGTGCCGCAGAGTATGAGAATACGCGTTCGACGTTATTATTTTTTGGAGTTCATTACTCAGACTACATTATTTCGTTCTTTCTTACATATAATGTACAGAAATGTGCATTATTATGTACTATATATTATATATGTACTATATATTATTGAAAAAGTTTATGTGTAAGTAAAAGTATATATTATTTGAAAATTTCTTCTATTTGTTACTGTAAAAAAATTTTAAAAACGAAATTTTTAAATCGCGAGCTCTCGATCAAATGTTGCTGTTGTACGTCGAAGATTCAATATCGTAAAATCAACAGGTGATTGTTATCAGACAAATTAAGCGGAGTTGTTAAAATCGTGCGAATATAACGGGATATATAGAATTTACTACACGAATCGATCGGCTCTGGTTGACGCCAATAATCGCTCTTTAGTGTCCTCCAAGCTCCCATGCAGCGTCTGGAAACACGCGATGCGCGACCGCGTATATGAACTCCCGGCGCATCCACCTCTCGCAGCCATAAAGTTCGAGTTTACAACGCGAAATGGACTGGAAAGCAAAACGCGCAAAAAAGGAGAGTAACGAGGGTGCACGGGGGGTGACGATGTGTGTAGGCGAAGGAACGGGAATGTTCTCGCTGAAGGGAGAAGGCGACAGGAAGCGAATTGGAAGAAGAGAGACGGGAAAATCGCGGAGAGACGGAGAGATAATTGCGGAGCGAAGAGGAACGAGTGGGAAATTAAGAGCGACGGAGAAAGAACGAAAAATCGAGAGACAAGGACGGAAAGGGGGAAGTCGCAAAGGAGGGACAGAGAGGGAGAGAGAAATGAGGAGAAGGGATGATATGGAGGAGGCGACGCAAGGGGCGAATAGTGGTGGCGGTGGCAGTCGGAGAAGTAATATCCAGCGCAACGTTCCGGGAGGATGAGCTTTAATTGGAATATGGATCCGCTCTCTGTCGTTTCCCGATACCCCGATAAATTATCCTACGTACCATTTGCCCCGGAAAGCGGCAGAGAGAGAGAGAGAGAGAGAAGAGAAGTGATACGCCGCGTGCTATTCGGCGCGAACGGATATGACAAAGTGCGAATGTAGGCTTTAAAGAGACGCGATTAAGGTCAATTTGCCGTGATTCGATTTATTCTCGATTAAATTCAGGACCTGCGTTCAATTACACATTAGACCTTCATTCAACGCGCGCGAATTGCCGAAGAATGGCCTAGTTTAAATTTAAACTAAAAGTGTCCGATAATTCTTCTTCGCGGTTTTGTAGAAGTACATCCACTCTTTGCTAATAAAAAAAAACTTATTTCTCGCTAAAATACAA
This sequence comes from Pseudomyrmex concolor, assembly GCA_014839585.1. Classification (NCBI taxonomy): domain Eukaryota; kingdom Metazoa; phylum Arthropoda; class Insecta; order Hymenoptera; family Formicidae; genus Pseudomyrmex; species Pseudomyrmex concolor. The sequence continues at coordinate 55 of QVOB01017329.1, read as the reverse complement.
AATAAATCAAACTATTTTTTCGAGAAATAAAGTTTACTTTAGAGATACGATCTTA
>QVOB01017328.1:0-50828 GCA_014839585.1 Pseudomyrmex concolor | reverse complement strand
AAATCTTGTTTAATCCAAAGAAATTATTTCATTGGAATAATTTCATTGGAAATTTGTTAAATCTAAAGAAACCGTTCTCTCTGTGTATGCTTTACATCTCAAATAAATATTTTATTTAGAATGGAAGATATGTATATCGTTTGATGACTCAACAAATAATCCGATAATATTTGTCACTTTGAATTTTGTTTGTTTGTAATTATCATTTCAATGATTTCGTTTGAATTTATCTAATAAAATGTATCAGATCTAAACTCCTCTGCCGTGCAATATTCCTGTTTCACATGCAATAAACAGCGCGATATCGAATTTCCAAATAATTGGGACAGGACTATACATGTATATATATATATATATATATATATATATATATTTTATATATATATATATATAAAGAAAAATATTCAAATAATTTTACACGAATAGAAATTCTCTCATTGGTATAAATTCTCTAATAAGTATAAAACAAAACCTTAATATAAAGTACTCAACTAAATCTCATTTTTTTGCGCCTTTATATTCCGGCGAGCATTGATCACGGCAATACCGTGCTTACAGCCGGCCGCGAAACTCGATACAGCGCGTTGTGAAACAAGCAGCGTCGTCGTCTCAGTTTACAACGCGGTCGATACGACTCTGTTTCGAAGAAAAAACTCATCCTATTGTTTAATTCATCCTATGTTTAATTCATCTTGCATAGTCAGATGGGCATTAATTTCGTTTTGTCTGACAAAAAAAAATATATATATATATAATCATCAAACATTGTGCCGTATTTCCCGGGCGTGCCGCGAACAAACTGCGAATTTAATTGAATTAAAAGCCACTTGACGTAATTACCCCTGGGCTTCTTGGGAGCAACACGCCCGAACGACCGCTCAACAGTTATCGGAACGTGTACATCATATAAATCAATTGTTGCAGGCTATTCGGCGAGTTTGGCCTAAGTTAATTTCAACTTTTGTGTGTTGACGAAAATTCATACATTTCCAGCTATCACACCGACGGCACTGGAAAATTTATTATAATTTTCTTGATGAAAGTGTGCGTGTGTGTTATTATTTTTTTTTCTCGCTTGAATTTTAATATGCGAGAGCGATACTTTCGCGAGAATATATATTTCATGCGAGAATATAAACGCTAATAAAAAATGTAGCATAATGTGCGTGCGTATGTGTGTACTAACGAGAAAATCTATCGGATCTTCCGGGCGTAGCTCCGCAACTTCTATCAAAGCTTGTGTCAACGTTGGTAAAACGTACTTTGCGAGATACTTCTGCATCGGCTCCGCCAAGATACGAAGCCTTTCCTCTTCTTCCGCTTTCAACTTCTTCGCCAAATTCTCCTGCGAAAGATCAACTTTGTTTCCAACATGCCGTTCTACGGTGCTTTCTACTTTGTAACTGTCGGTAAACTGAGAAATGTTTGAACCAAAATACGGGGTAAAAACGGTTTTCTCTTGTAAATACTTCAACATGACTTTAATACTTTATGCTCCGGAATTTTTTATACACGTTTTGCGAATTCATTTTTAAACCGTTTCGGGACTGAGCGTTGTGTAACCACCATCTTTTTCATATATGAAAGATTTATCGTATGAGCGACCAACCGTGTTCGATACGCACTTGTTGGTAGCTTGAGCCGCTAATGCATTGCAGATAGAAGTTCTTCATGCAAAAAAGGTTCCATGAACTTCAAATGCGACTATAAGCCCGGGTCAGTCGCGCGGCTTCCAACAGACGCGCGTAAAAAAAAAAAAAACAGATTAATGTCACAAACGAGCACTTTACTTTCCGGTGAATTTAATCCTCGGAGATCCGCTTACGGACTTACTAATTCGACTTGAAAAATAATTTTCGTACTTTGAAAACTACGATAGCGCGATTAAAGCGTCATCGTGTGCACATTACGAACGTCTGGCGAAAAGTTATATACATCGCGATGCGAATCGATATGCGAACACAAAGACATATCGGAATCGAAAACATGACATTTATGAGATTGACGGCACAGTTTGCGATTGAAAGAAGAACCGAACAGGTACAATATCTGTTCCCGAGAATTATGCCCGGTTAAGCGGAAGTTTGATAACTGGTTTTGGCGTTATTACATACCTATGTAGAATGGATCAAAGCACATCTGTGATAGACACGTGTCTAGATTGAGATCAAATATAAAAAAAAATAAAAATATAAATATAAAAACAAGTAGATGATATGCAGATAGTCAGATGCAAGTCATATCAGAACAACAAGATGTAAAAAATTGTTGGCACTGCTTATTATAAATGCGCATAAATTAAATTATAAAAAATATTGTTTACACACATCACATAAATAAACTGAAATATTATTTTTTCACTAAAATATTTTCCTGCGCAAATATTTGAATGTTTTTAGTGAGTTTTTTTATGCGAATTGAGAAAATTTGCAAACCCATTCTATCATTTTCTGTTCGCGCAGCCGTTTACATTCTGAAATTTCTCGTTCCCTCTGCAATTTTTCTGCAGCTTCAGCAGCCCGCGATTTTGCTTCAGCGCGTTTTCGTGCCGCTTCCATTTCCTCGGCAGTTGGCCCTAGTCGTAGAAAATAAGTATATTTTGATTTTCGTAAATAATAACGTTCTAGATAACATTACTATATAAAAAAATAATAACACTTAAAAAAAAGATCAATAATACTTGAAAATTTTTAATTATTTACTTTGTGTAATAAATTTGTTTTGATTTTATATTTTTATACATTTTCATCGTATTATTACTTTTATCACTAATATTGATATGTAAATACAAGAACGATTCTTTTTTTATTTTGTTCATAGATCGGGGATAGAACTGTATGAATGGAGAAAGAAACACGCAATAAAACAAAATTACAGTTCACTGATCTTTAGTTAACGAGAGAAGTACAATCGTATTAAAAATGGAAGCTATTGTTTCCAGAACTGCTGTTTAATACTTTGGAGAAGATTTTTTTTTTCATTTGTTTCATGATTCAGCGGTTTTATCGAGGATTAATCCTCTTTAATGAATTTCTCCGCGAACCAAGTAAAGAGTATTGCGCCATTTATCTGCTTATCAGTTTCGAACTGGCTATTATATAAATTGTGGGCGTCTGACGACAGGACATGCGCAACAATATTGGAAGCAGATCGTTGAAATGTACATTGTGCGTAAAGAGAAAGGGAAAAAATCGCGACGACTGTGAAAATTGACATAATCATATATCGCCCACCGTAATTCCTTGGTTTCCCGAGCTTTTCCAGACATTGATAAACCGTAGGAAACATATCTGGACAAGTGTCAGCTTCCACAAAGATGACGACTGGGTGAATTTCCATTTCGTTGAATAATTGTAGCGGTGTGTTATCATCCGTGTTTCTCTCTCTGGAGAAATATATCATTCATGACTGACCACGGCGATCGCATTTTACTTTTAGTGACTGTATAAATATAATTTCTGCAAAATTTCGCACAGTGCATAAATTAATTTATTATCACGCGTGTTATATTCCCGAGTGTAAATATGTGTGTGAACACAGAGATATATACATGTATAGTCTGTGTATGTATACTTATTAATATGCATAATTTGACAGAAAAAACAATAAAAAATCCTTTTAATTAAGTTAAAATATAAAAATGATACAAAATCGCCCAACGAAGTTTCGCGGTTTTAAACCGCGCGCGTCTTTTAGCGTCATCATTTTAATTTTCAAGTAACATATCTTTTTGTCAATTTCTGTAATGTATCTCGGACAACAACAATGTCCTCATTTCTGAACATAATCGATCTTCATGAGCGCATTTTTCTCAGGTTTATTCGCGCGATCAATATCGGTCGTATATGTAGAAGCTCTTACGGTATGAATAAAGTCACGGGATTTCTCATGGGACGAAGATAAAAATAAAATACTTCCGACTGGAGTTATCAAGTTTTCCTATTTTTATCACGCATACAATTACCTGTACTCTCTCAGACGTCGTAACATATGCTCCTCCGTGTAATGAGTGTCCTGTATCTCGCTCTCGGGGAGATTCATGACTCGTTCCTTCAGAAACTCGTCACTCGCCTCCAAAACTACGACCAACTCTGGCAATATCGTCCAGTTAACGTTTCCGTCATACTCAAATATATCTTCACCTTCATCGAGATTTTCCTCGTCTATCAGAAAGAGCCTTCTGGCTTGTTCGAGAGTCTTTGGATGACCATCCATCACGTATCCTTGATTCAAACAGTCCTTGGACTTCAGCCGGTTCAAAAACAACCTTTTACCATTAATTGATATTTTAGATATTATTTTCAAAATAGTGTAATATTTTTTTCCATCCCCTACGTATTTCTCAGCCAAACTTAAGAGTATTTTAAAAGTAAACAAATTTTTCACATCTACGCATATTTTGTAAACACGCGAGCACTTTTCCATGTACATAAGCGACGTATTTTTCTTTCGCAAAACGTTACATTTAAGCCATACGAAGCTATACACGGCGAAGTCGAACAAGAAGCATGATATCGTAGCTCACAAAGTGTAATGAAATTTGTTTTTACGAGTTTTATATTTTACGTCAGAAACTTTTGATACGTAAAAGCAACACGTCGCGCGCAACTTGTCCGGGCAAGAAAATAACGTCTATGGAAGTTTCATTTGAGATGCATGATATGAAAGCAAGTCTCGCATACCTATATGCTCGTCAGGGTAAAATTGCCGGGAAAATAATACATGCTAAAAGTGTATGTATGCTTGTTCGATATGGATTCGTGCGTTTATCGTGCGCTCGTCGTCGTGTGTCGCGGTGAGCGGGCGCGATCGATTCGAATCGCACACGAGCCAATAAACGCGTTTGATTGTGACGCAATTAGCGTTTCGGTGAAAAGCATACCTCAACCCGGCTTTTAGTGTCAACTGTGCATCGTTATCCACAGAAGAGGGATCGGTAAATCAAATAACACATTTCGGCATCAGTGTGATTACAATCACAACGCGAAAAATGAACCGACTAACGACGTGATCGAGCGGCGTCGTCTCTCCCAAACGCGCGGAAATAACGTGTAGTAACAAATGTCATTAAATGCGAGATACGCGGAAAACTAGTACGTGTAAACAAATATTTAATAACTTGGTCAGAACGATGTCGTCGAGACGGTCATTATTTGCTGCCATGTTGGCCGGAATCTCATCAAGTTGCTCTTGCAACTTTTTTACGACGGCCTCTTTTTCTTTCCGTTCTCCTACCTGTTCTTCTCGATCTCTTTCCCGCGTATCATCTTTCGTTGTATCTTTGAGGTCATCTTGGCGTCCTTCGCAATCCAACTTCGCAGTTTCGATGTCGTCGACCTTAGAATCGATGAATGCTAATTTTATTGCCGACAAGATAACGCATCGATTGTTCAAAACGTCTTTCTTAAGAATAAACAAATATGTTTACCAATTTTTGAATTGTGTCAGAAATTAATGTTTTCACGTGAACGTAGTGTATCTCGTAATGATCCGCGAGATATCGCGCGATCCGCGTTTTCCCGGACGCCGGCGGACCAAGGACGATTATTTTCACTGGCCATAAACCTCGTGCTCTTTTGTATTCCTCTATCACTGTGTCTATGACGTCTCGAAATGGCAACCCGAGATGCCACTGTATTCGATCGTTAATATACACGGGATTAATGTTCAAATTCACCGTCATCTGATCGTACACGTGTTGAGAAACTTCCGGTATTGAAAGAGCTTCTTCCTTCGTTACATTTTTTATCTTACCAGTAGTAAGACCTTGACTGATGCACTGTTAAAAAAGTCTCATCAGACAAAGTTATATAAACGCATACGCAAAACATATTTTTAAAATCATCTTCAATTTTTTTTAAATAAAAAAATTATGTTATATTAAAGTTATACAAATATCAACCTTTAGAGGACAGAAAACACCGCAGTGTAGTTTTGTTGTTTTATATTGGTTTTATATATATTTTTTTTTCTACAACTTCACTGCATCGTTGCGGAATTGAGTGAAAAAAATGGAAAAAACCATTAAAAAAAGTCTATCTCTAAAGATGTGGATCGCGTAAAAACCAAAAATGTAATAACTATTGTTGTGCGTATATTTTTACAACGTGAGTATATTTTACGAAGCGTATATTTTTACGAAGCGTAATACTTTTGCGCCGCGTAATACAACAGTTTGCAAGCGATACATCGTGTAAATGTTTCACAGTGTGAAAAACGTTTGCAAGTTATGGAGAAAAGCTAATGTTTCCGCAATCTTTCGGAGCGCTCGTTAAACGACTCTAAACTACTTGATTATTTTCCTCGCATTACTTGCATAAACCAGTTTACGCAAGTAGGACGAAGGATGTTTCAAAAACTGGTTTGCACCGATAAAACGAAATATAAAGCGAATTGCTAAAGACAACCCCCGTTGCGAGTAACTAATTCGATATACATTTATGTAGAAAATAACACAATAAAAAACAATAGCGAAACCGGATTTACTGTTATCTCTACAGCTCTTCTATTATTGCAAGCATTTTCATTTCTTGGTTTTTGTTAATTTTCTATTGTTAGTTTTATAAATTTTTTTCATGCAATATTTTTTATTTTTCTTCGCAAACAGCGACAAAAATACGAGTGTGATAGAAAACAGATGTAAAGTTTTCGCGTAATGCATTTTATTAGCCGGACGTGCGCTTTGCACGTCGGAGAAGCTCATACCTTAACGATTATATCTTGAGAGATTAGTTCTTGTTCTACGGCCACAATATACGACACCGGTGGCCAATTTTGCAGTGCCGCAGATACTGTTCTGAAAATCAAATTACTTGTAACATTAAGCGGATTTTGCCAGTCGAATAATTAGAACTTTGTACGTGTTCCAGGAAGCAGTATCGATATTTGACACACATAGAGTATACATGTATATTGTATATATGTACAAAAAAAGTTTGTATATTATATATATACAAAAATATTGACATTTTTTTCGAACACGAGAGATAGATATTATTTTATTTTTCTATTACTTACGAGGCTAAATCACGAACGTGTAAGAGAGGTGTTAAATTCTGTCCGTTGCCAAATACCGGCAGAAAAGGCGCGTTATGCCAAGCCATTTTGAAGAGATAATGAAGCGGACCTTCTTCCTCGCCGTACGTGACGCCGCAGCAAATAACCAAAGTTTTTAATTTATTCTTCAAGTTAGCATTTTTTTTCACCGCCACGACCTCCCGTTCGCATCGTATGTGTTCTTTGTAATTCGGATGAGCTTTCCGTTTACGATAGCCGGCTTCTGTGAACGGTAAATCCGCAGCTCTTAGATCTAACGGTTTCGAGCGAGCCCATGTCATGATGGTGGAGATCAAAATAAAGTATCGTGTTGGCTCTTCTTGTTTGAACGCTTTTGGCAATTTCTTCTCCGTATCTTCTAGAGTGCGAACGATTTCTGAAAGCCGAAGAGGCTTTTCTCACTATATCGATAAGAGTTCCACGTGACCGCAACTTTTTTTTTTAAGCAAGCAATAAAACTATCAGTTCGCTTTATAGCCCTGTTATAAAAAAAAACTATTATCCATTATTACATTTTGAAATTATATCCTTTTTTTTTTTTATTATCCTAAATATTTTTCTGCAATGTTTAAAAATGTACACGTTACATTTTGCTGGTATACCTATGTAAACTAATATAATTAACATATTCCAACGTTGTTCCTTTCTACTCTTTTTGTAAACATACAGAGAGAGTCGTCAGAAAGAACGGATAATTAAATATCACCATCTTTGCTTGATTAATTAAAACAGCGAGTTCCACTTTCGAACCCTGTTCCGTGACGTAATTTGCATAAAACGAAACTATATACAAGTTAAACATTGCAAATTTGATTTGACGTTCGCAAAGTGTATTGTAACTGTAAAATTCAACGAACTTCTTCTTCTTCTTTGTCGAAAGAAAGAGAAGTGTTTACGAGAATCATGTCTCTTCTCGCTGCAAATTAATGCAATACAAATTTGTATTAACGGAACCTTTCAGAATCCAACATGCTTCCTCAATTTGACCTGGATCCTGAGTAATATCGTAGATAATTACACCGCAGGTCATTAGCTCCGATAAAAAGGCGTCTTCGTTGTCTGAGTGTCTTTTAATCACTGTCACATTTTCCGGGCACGAGTACTGTCAAACAATGTCGAAGATCAATTAGCAATGGCATTACGTGCAAACAGAGCCGACTTTTTCCTCGCAGACTCGTCCGCGACTGTTTGCACTTTCCTTTGTCCGATTTCATTACTACTGCCAGTATCACGCGAGAGAGACACAATAGCATTCATAATGACACACGAAAGAGATGCAAATAAACGTGCTCAATAGAGTAGAAATACTCAAGTCCACATTAATTAACTACGTTAATAATTTTAGATCTCGATGTGTTATGCGCGAAAACGCAGGAGTATAATAAAACTCTTTCTCTAAACGCGATAACGAAAAAGAGAGATATCGGAGAAAAGTAAAACTCGTTAATCGAAGTTACTTTATCATCACGGAACATGAGGATATTACTTCGCGATCCAGAACTGTACCGATCACTTCGTATTTTCTCGAAACCTCCGGGCTCTTGCCCAACCGCTTTCTTTTTTCTTTCTCTTCTTTTTCTTCTTCTTTTTCTCCCACATCTATGTCGTCGTCCTCGAGTTTTCCATCTTCCTCATTTGCACGCGCACTTAGCGGATCGATATATGCGCTCTCTGATAGCACCTGAACGTTATAGTATGTAAATTATATGAAATTTCAATTATTTACACATGGACATTTTAATCATTATTAAACTATAAGATACATCGTGGAAACTATAAAAGTTTCCTAACCTAACACATCAATTTCGGTTGCAAATTACAAAATAAATAGATTGCTCAGAATCTATTCTGCGAAGTCTTTTTTGTGAATAGAGAAAACATATTATCTCTTTATCAGACACGATTTTTTAATTACGACTTTCATTTACAAAAATCCTAATAGAAAAAAACTGCAATTACAGATTATTAAGGTAAAACTTTGAATAAAGAATATTACTCGATCCAGCGTCTGCTTTGTATTTGCAATAAGCCTGTGAAACAATTTGCACTGTTTGTATCTACAGTTTATTTTTTTTTTTTTTTATTTTTTAGTTTTTTTTCCACCAAAGTAATAATATATTGATGTAATTTTAACTGCAATTTTAATTGTTGAACTACAAACATTTGTTTTATGAGATGGACGACGTTTATAACGATAAAAATAACAGACTTTCAGAAAGATTTTATGCTATGAAAAATCTCTTCAGAAAAACCTGCAAAGTAATAATAATAATTGCCTCGTTATTTTTCACATTATCTTCGTAAAATAAATACAAAGTGACCGAGTTCACGCGATGATTGTTTTGATCAGTATGATTAAAAGATATGAAATTCTTTAATTAAGTTTTTTCTTGACTATTGCACGTTGATAACATAGACGTTAATCCGCATTAACAATTTATTTAAAGAAATATTGTGAAGTTTTTTATTTATAAAAGCCGCGATACCTACGTCAGCTAATATCTTTCCGTGATAGCTGTTGACATGATTGATGAAGGTACGCCAAGGTTCAAATTCGGGTTTTTCATTTTTAGTTGTCAAATCACAATGCTCTTGTTGTCGTTTTTGTGCTGCTTCGAAGTCAGATAAATCGTCTAAAGTGTCCATGGCAGTTGTTGTTTATTGATATATCTCGTTTGATATCCAACCTTGTGACATACATGTGTGACTCGTAACTATTACGCAATAAATGTGCGATCGCGTGCGATATTTTGATACGTGTGTGTATCACACATAGGATTATGTGGAGATCGAGAGATGTTTTTTTTTTTTTTTTTTTTTTTTTTTTTTTTTTTTTATTGTCAGTTATAACTTCAATCCGACAGAAGTTACGTGACATATAGTGTGTCTCACAAGCATTGGCGACATATTACGCTTTTAAATAAAAGATACACGTGCGTTGCGTTAAACTGTTATTACAACCAGTATTTAACATTTTTTTTAACGCATGTAAGCGTAAAATAAATGTAAGTAATCAGTAACATACTTTACACAAGATCTCATTTTCGATTTAATTGTAATATCATTTTATGTAATATTTATCATTTGTAGTTGCTTGATTGAGTTGATAAAAAAACCCAGAGGTCAAAACGTTGCAAACATTTGAATTATCTTAATAAATATTAAACACACACAGTGTGTGGGTCTCCTATTGGCCTTCCTTCTTCAATTTTTTCTATTAAAATAAATGTATTTGGTAACTACAATAATTTAATCATGAAAAAGTTTCCCCTATACATCACTTACTAGGGATGTCTTACGATATATAATACAAATCATATTGCCTATACATTGATGATGTACATGATACATCATCAATTAATAATTTCAAGAAGTGTCTGCGTGTGAGCACAGATTTCGCGGCTTATAAATGAATCGTCTTTAATAGGTTTGATAAATATGATATGTGACGTACATAAGCGTTCAAAGATTAAGAGAGATATACGAAGAAACGTATAAAGCAAATAAAGAGATTGCCAATCTTCTGATTTTCCACGCAAGCTTGAAAAACACGTCTGTTTTCGTATCTGGGACAATCCTCTTGAGAAAATCCGTTCATGATAAAGCCAACACTCAAGTTGTCAATACTAGCGCTGTCCGCTTTGTCAACAGATGAGTAAAATCGAATATTTTGGAATAACTTATCAGTTCTATTTTCGTAAATTTCAGAATAACTCATCAGTTTCGCTCTCGTGCTCTCGTAATTTTGGCAAACAAACAAAAGTCGGGATCATACAAAGATCAGCATTGGACACAACACAAAAGACCGCAGAAGTAATATGTCTCTATAAACATTTTTCACGAAAGAATGCAACAAAAGAAATAGACATGAAAGACTGAGCACAACATCTAAAGAAACAGTCAGGATGAAAAACACGTCGGAAATGAAGAGAAGGGTCAAGGTCTGTACGTGTCCTCAAATGTATAAGATTATTTTCGGTATACGTACAGTGGTAATATCGCGAATTTCTTCTGGTTTACAGCGAATTAACCGAGACCGCGTGAGAAATGAAATTTCTCGGGAATGTGTAACGTGTCGTTTTTGTGTATTTGCACGAGATCATACGGATTGCGCGAAGACAAAGAACGTAAATTTCGTGTTAGCCTTGTAAGAGCGCTTTCTAACATCTTTAGTCTTCGTATAAACCATCTATTCGGGGCTTATGTATTGACATAGTTGCAATGTCGGGAAAGGGTCAGGGACGATGATCGCGTCACCTACAGGATGAAAAAGAGCACAGCAAATGCGAAAAGATATAAGACGGATATTGGTCATATGTTTTGACGAATGCGTGTGATGCGTTAAAAAAAAATCGATTAATAAAAGACAAGCTGAGAAATGAATTCGGATTGTTTATCGCTTATACACGGGGTGTGATGTAATTCGGAAATTGAATTTCCATGATAGTTCGCAGAAATTTCACATGTATTATATATAGTGTTGCTAGCATTTCCAATACTTCTTGTTTGCGTTATACGTACGCGTGAAATAATTTATATTTGCAATGTATACGATAAATTCAGCGATCATCAAACAATAAAGCACATTGCAATTGCGACATTCCATTTAAATTCCGTTTATTAATCCGTGTAATCTGTTCTGACAAATTTACGGAAATATTTTGGAAATATAATTTGGAAATATAATTGCGTGTTAATGCGATTTTCTAATCCCAAGTTTTCCTTTTCTGTTGTTTTTTCGGAAGAGAGAGAGAAAGAGAGAGAAAAGATCAACAGGGTAGACAAGAAACAAAATTTAGATGTTATCTGATCGAGACAAACATTACAAAGTTATGTGACGACATTATCCTCGTAATTCTCTTAGTCATCAATCACTTTACTGCGTACATCGTGGTTCCACGGTGCGACACAGACGAATAAGTATCTCGTAAATCGTACTCGTGCTGCAAACTTCGTCACGCAAGTACGAAGCTTTTACAACGTAAATACACGTGAAGAGAAAACACGCTGGACGACATAACTCACATTCGGTTTCAATGTCGTTAAAAGCGCTCTTCGTCTCCCTTTTGGCTATGAAAGCCGCACAATAACGAGATTTTTTTTTCTAAACAAACCGTTTTGTCAAAAAAGCAGAAAAGATTATAAACTGAAATTAGAAAATAAGTTAGAACTTGTGTGAAAATACATATTTTTTTGTCTCAATTGTATATTTTTTAACACGGATCAGAAATCATATTTTTTGACGAAATATCTCGTCATCCGTCCGCGGTATGTTAATATTGCAATAGCAGATTCGCTTCGTGACTGAAATTTGCCATTTTTTTTTTTTTTTTTTTAATAACCATTCTTATTTATGGGAAAGCGTTACGTCGAGTCGCGACGTAATTTCAGTCGAGCATGATGGAATAGAGCGCGACGTGTGGTGCACGCAAAAGTTGACTCGACACGAGATTTCTGTTAACGTACTACCCAGAGAAAACTTTACGTTGTAACAATAAAGCTACCCACGTCCTTGTGTCGCATGGCTCTATTTCATACACGGTTGCAAGTAGCGATAAGCAAAAAAAAAAAAATGTCACACATCCTTTTGTTTATTGGTTTTATTTTATTTGTTTTCAAAAGATAAAAGATATTCGCTTTGAATAGTGCACTTTTCGCTTTTCCTCTTTTTTTTTTGTTTTTTGTTTTTTTAAACAACCAATACGTGTTCGCACGCAAAGAACACAAAGAAAGAAAAACGATGTGTGCAATTTAGTCAATCAAAGGTTCTGTATGACCAATTGCGCATCGATCTCTTATTACTTCCTACATACTTCGTCTATTATTTTCGATACGCCTATAGGCGATGATTCACTTCTAATAAAAATAGTAATATTCTGTGTGGCAATACTTCGGGCGATAAGTACAAATATAGTAAGGTACGTTCTCCTTGTCAGCTCGAAAGTAGAAAAAGAAAAGACGGAAACCGTTATACCATTAAAAACAAAAAAAAATTCTTTGTTCAAAACTTTATCGTCTAAGAGTAAAAGTTGTTTGCGAAGAAGAAAAAATTAAATACGATAACGAACGGAGATATTTTTAAACTCGATTTTTAGTAAAATTTTTAAACCTGATTTGATGTCAAAATTGTGTGTAAACTATCAAATATACGTAACTAGTGACTTGTTCCACGTTAAGATAAAAACAAAGATATTTCTGTTATTAACAAGACACACATTGTTCTTGGCACAAACGAGAACGGAAAGCTCGTTTAACCACGAAGCGTTGGTGCGCCTCTCTTCATTTGCGCTAGCTAAAGCAAGAATATACCTTTCCTTTCTCTTTGTCGGTATGAGATGCGCACAATGTGTGCTACGTACTCCGCGCACAAACACACGCGCGCAATTTACTTAAGGGATCTTTCTCATTTGCATCCTCTTCTTTCTACATATTACACAAGCTCGTGATGAAAGTTACGCGAGATCTTTACTTTTCCTTTGTTGATAGCGCCCGAACGTTGCACCTTTCTAACTAAAATAAAGTAATTTGAAAAATTACACGATACACAACCCAATGCAATTAACGAATTATTTCTCACAACGTGATTTTCTATTATAGTATGTTACCTAAATCGCACGGTCCAATGTTTCACGGCGATAGAAGTGAACATTTTATTCGATCCTTTCACTGCGTCACGGTCCGTCTACGCAGTACGTGGTGTGTGTGTGTGTGTGTGTGTGTGTGTGTACGTAGCATTCCGCGGAGAATTTAAATAGCTTTCCATGAGAGTCTCCAGAAACAGGATAAAAGTGTATCGGAAAACTATCTCTTATCGCGCGATTACATTATATAAATCTTTTATTATTGTATACGTACTCTCTCTCCACTGTATCTATGTTATACATCTATAAAATATGTACGTACGCGATTGTAGCAATATAATATTTATTTGCCGCGTGTGTGACAAATGCGAATGTTTCGTTTTCCAGACGAATGGAGCGAGAACTTTCCCTATCAGCTTCTGGTAGGAGCAGGAGTGGCCTTGGTCTTTCTGGTCCTCCTGGCAGCCGTGAGCTTTCAGTGCTCCTCCACTTGGCGATGGTTAATGAGCATGACTCGACATGAGAGCACCGAGGATACCGAGACCGATCAGACTCAGCAGAACGCGATCCGCATCAGTCACTCTCTTCCGGATCTTCAGTCGGAGCCGATCACTCACGAATACGTTCAGGAGCAAAAGGAGAACAAGAAGGTGTGGATATGCTTAATCAGTAGCGGGAATCGAGTCGAGTGAAACAACTTTTGGCGAAAGTTTTGCGATCGTATCAAATGTCAATATTTTGCCAGGTGTTGCGTCAAACCACCTTACCCATCGTGCCAATGAGACATCAAAGCTTCCAACGTCAACTGTCGCACCGTCTTGATTTGCCCAACATCAAGTTCAGTATTTGCAGCTTCGAAAATCGGAGTGATTCCAGCCTTGGCCTGATCAAGGTATTTGGCGAATAAACTCGATATCTCCTCCCTATGTTATAATGGATGTTGAAATGTGAATGTCAAATAACAACGATGCGGTGTTATTCGACTCCTTTTGAAACAAGATTATTGTATGACACACACGCAAGTACAAAGTCCCACATACTCTTTCTGTTTTGTTTGTCTGAGTCCAATTTAATGAATAACATGAGGTGGCGTGAAAATGTGTGTGCGTGTGTGTGTGTGTAACGAATAATTGAAATTACGCGTACGCTGTACGGAAAAGAAGGATGATGTTGTAAATTACCAACTATTGCAGCCGGAGTTGTATAAAAAAGAACTTGTGAGACAAGACAGCGCGGAGAGCTCCAGCACAACGGAAATGGAATACGCTGGAAAACTGCACTTCGCTCTACGCTATGATAAGGAAATGGAAGGACTCGTTGTCAAGGTAAGTGTCGTAATATTTTCATATCTCCGTGAACAAATTACACACCGAGGCTGACCTAAACAAAATACAACGAAAATTTATCTACTTAACCCGAGAGACAGAAACAAAATTTGAATAAAAATGCAAAATTCATTTCACAGTTTGTGTGTGCGAATATATTACGAGACTTCGTTGGAGACCCGAAAAAAAAACAATAACAATTAAAAATGCGTTCTATGTGAGTTTGTGTTTAAAGTTAGCGGTTTACAGGGTGAACGTGTCTGGGTTATGTATTCAGCACACGAGATATTGGATAACGATAATGAAGTATTGGAATATTGCATTTGTGACGGACACATATCCCGCACTGTAGTGGCATTACCATACGGATTAGGTAATGTCGGCTACATCGAGCTATTTCTGTACGCGGCGAATTCACAAATGCATTAAGATTAGTTACGTACGACAGCCCACGTTTCACGGCAGATGAATCTAAATATATGGGAGACTATTATTATCTTTTGTGCGAACATGTGTTGCGTCATCGAATTACATAAATTTTTTATATAAAGACACAACAGCGTTACGAAACTGCAATGTTGAGCTCGTACATATATTTATAGGAAGAAAGTCTCGTTTGTTCTGTTGCAGAAAAAAAAGCATTTCCGAAAGAAAAATAGAAAAAAATCTGATACTTTTTTCTTTATATTTTTGGAATGTACTTTTCAGAAATAAACATAATATTTCGTTTGCACATCAATGTCATTTGTTAACGAGCAAACGGATTTTAGGTTCTGGAAGCTCGCGAATTGCCAATAAAAGACGTAACCGGTAGCAGCGATCCGTATATCAAAGTGTATCTGTTGCCGGACAGAAAGAAGAAGTTTCAGACAAAAGTGCATCGAAAGAATCTGAATCCGATATTCAACGAAACGTTCATCTTCAGGTAAAGTGACACGCAATTTGCGACGCCAATTATATAAAAAGATTTACAGAAAAATTTATAAAACGACGCTATTTGTAGACAGATTTTCCGATAAGCCTGGAAATAGATATATAATTATTATTAAGGAAATTCAACGTAGCATTAGTATAAACTCGATGTTCAATTCATCTTGTTAGCGTGTCGTACGAGGAACTGAAGGAACGTTACCTGCAATTCTCCGTTTACGATTTCGATCGGTTTTCACGTCATGATCTCATTGGACAAGTAGTTCTCAAGGGTCTATTAGATTGTACTGATCTGGAGCAAGAAATTGAATATACGATGGACATCCTCTGCGCATTACAGGTAGTGTGCGAGATACGAATAAACAATTGTTCCGAAGCGCACAATTCACAGAATGAAGAGCGGAAAAAACTTTTGACATCGATTTGTTCAATTATTACGCAGGAAAAAGTGGATCTGGGAGAATTGATGTTATCCTTGTGCTATCTACCAACGGCCGGTCGATTGACGCTAACCGTGATCAAAGCCAGGAATCTTAAGGCAATGGATATAACGGGCAAATCAGGTGCGTACAAAGCAGAGACTCGGAGAATCAGATATTTTTTTTCCCTTGCAAAACGCTCTATCGATAGAACGATCTCACATCCTGCGGAAAAAAATTATGATATCAGTATCGAATTTATTGTCTATCTCTCTCTGATAGTGATGTTTTGGAAGATATATTTTTTATGATTGTAATTAAACTTTTTTTTTTGTTTCTCTCACATACAGATCCGTACGTAAAAGTTTACCTGCTCTGCCAAGGCAAAAGAATAAAAAAGAAAAAGACAACGGTGAAGAAGAACACTCTTTATCCCGTTTATAACGAGGCGCTTGTTTTCGATGTTCCTTCAGACAACATCGAAGATGTCAGTCTTATAGTGAAAGTAATTGATTACGACAGGTTAGAGAAAATGTTTTTTTCCCTTACACGTTCTCTTTAATACTGACTCTCTTACTATAAATTATACTCAATATTTTACTTTGTTTTATTTTACAATTATTAGGATTGGATCGAACGAGTTGATGGGATGCACGGCGATTGGCTCGAGCTTCATTGGAATCGGCCGCGATCACTGGCTGGAAATGTTGGATAATCCGAGAAAACCGGTGGCCCAGTGGTATCCGTTAACGGAAATCGTGTCCGGTCATATTCCAGACATGGATTCGCAGCCACTTCCGGTGAGCCTGAGCTGCTTAAACAGCAGGTGAGTCAATGAAAATCTCGTCACTTCGTTTGCTTGCCGATTCGCGTTGGGAATAAAAATCAAAATTAACGCGCGCGTGACAAGACGATGAAAAATTGTTTATTGTGGCGTTGCTTCGCATTGCAGATGAAGACAAAAGGCGGAAAGTAACCTTTGCAGAAGAGGCTCGAAAATATTGTCGAACACCGGCTTGGACGTCGTCTCCTTCTGTCGTCACTTAATGCATGTCGCTTGACTGACTTAAGTACAACCTCTGTCTTAGAGAGCCGGAAGGCGAACTCTATGCTTTGCGAAACCTTACCTCGTGCAGCAGGCATGAAATAATAAACGATTCGACGACGTATGTACGAATATAACACACCGATGTAATTAACTGTAACCAGAAATATATATAAATACGTTTTTGCTCAATTCCGACGATCCGGATGTTGCGATCGTGACGGAAACGAGATGGATTTTCGTTGCTTCGTCTCTCAAGCAATGTTCTTTGCAAGTGCAGGCTGGTCCCGCATCGTTTTTTCAAACGCAGGTTGTTGCATTTCCATCCGAGTATATTTCCCTAGTAGAATTTCTCTGTAATAATCTCATATGTAATGTTGAACATGACGCACGATATAGTATTTTAATTGTTTTTAGATTAATTGTGTGTGCGATGTATCAGATAGGTAAGTTTTTATAGAAGATAAATGTAAATGCGCGCGCGTGAAAAGATTATTAAGGCCTTATATTCAATAAAGGCGAGGCGAGAAATAAATTGCAGTCAGATATTAACGATTGCTTAAGCGCTAGAGAGAAAGAGAGAAAGAGAGAGAGAGAAAGAGTACAATGGAATATGATAAATTTCTAAGATAATAAAGGTAGAAGGAACGAACGCGTCGAATCTATATATGCGTCCGTTTATTATTTCATACTCGCTACTACTTCTGCGCAAATGTTCTATTAACGTGATACATGTTTAGACGTAACGTTCGACAACTGTTTGTGATAATGTAATCTGATTATATACGTACTGGCACACACACATACAAGCAACATATATATAATATACATATATATATATATATATATATATATATATATGAAGAATGAAGATCATGTTAATTATATACAACAGTAGTATTTTGTACACGCGTGTGTACGTTTTGCAACTGACGCGAAACTGACTCTTCGATTGTGAACTTGATAATAAATAATGATATACACAGATCTAGATCATGTAAGGAATTGTATCGTTAGAAAAACTAGAACGGACAGAAAATGTAGATCCGTTCTACATAATTTTAATACATCATAAATACAGATATTATTTATGTGTATGCGTAACGTTTAAGGATTTAATCGGAAAAGATAATGTTACAAGAAAAAAAGAAGAGAAAGATTTTGAGACATCTCGTGCATAAATTTTTCGAGAAATTGTTTGTTTTTTATTTCTTTTATAGTTTTATTACGAGCGTATTTTGATGTGAATTTTATTATATTAATATATTTTTTTATGTATTTTTTTCTCCACAATATGTTTTATAAAGCATGTACGGAGCATATTTTCGACCTGACAAATATGGGCGTTTCTGGAAAATGGATACATGTTTATAAAATGTGAATTTTTATTCAAACTGAGATTATCATTTATTACACGAGTATAGTTTTAATTATTTATACTTCAAGTTGTTTTTCTTTCTTGAGAGTTCAGTTTTCGTACTTCGAGTTTCTTGAACTTCGGTTCCAACAATCGTGCAAAGAAAAGAAAAATTGTGCAAGTTACGTCACAAGACGTAATTATAATATACGTAATCTACACAGGAATCATATTACACAAGTATAGGCGATCACAACTATTGAAACTGGTGATATATCAAGAATCATATTGATTTTGAAGAAAAATACAATGTGCCAAACACAGTAACGTGCTGTTAACGATGTAGCGAATATCGCATTACGGTAGTATAATATAGCGTATAGTAACGGTAGTTTGATTGGAATTATCGTCTTTTGAGATTTACGTGCTTAACGTTAGAAACTTCAGTCTGCGCGCGTATTCCTAGAGTATCCATCAACTGAAAAACATTTTTGTGAGAAAAAGAAAAAAGTCAATACATTTTGACTACACAATATATCTGCCTGTAAGAGAAGCTGTAAAAGAAGTGTCTTTCTAATTCCTTGAGAATTTTTCATCTGCTCCATTATTCCAGCGATGCCCATGGATATAAAACAAAAACAAAAACAAAAACAAAAAAAACCAAAAGATACTGTATTTTTCATACAAGGTCATGCTACCACAGGACTGAGCTTTCTCAAGTGACTTGATGTAAGTGAAACAGTCGCTCTATATACTGAGAGTAGTGATTTAAATAAATCCAGAAACTGCGAGCAACATTATTTTATTCCCCTTGGATTATTTTACATTGTCCCGGGATGCGGGACGTTAAATTATAATAAAGTTAACAATATACTCCGTTAAATTATAATAAAGTTAACAATATACTCCGGGCAAATACAAACCAGAGCGTAACATGACAAAGCGCGTGTAAATTTAAGAATATATAAATTCTTAATTCGATTCCGTGTTTTTAATTCGTAAGACGCTTGGTTGTGTGAATTATAAAATATGAACTAAAATATGAGAAATGCGCAATCTCACATTGTTCTCGCGTGTGCTAAATTAAAAACAAAAAATACATATCTATCGTGTACCTATAAATATATTTAAAAAAAAACAGCATATTTAAAATAAGTGCATGTGCATTGTAATGTATTCATGTATGTTAACGTGTATTCAAATTGAAAAGAACAATGAGGTTTAAAACCTACTCTAATTATAAAAGCGATTGTATTCGCATATGTAATTTATGGGCAAATAACAATAATATATTAACAATGTGTATACTTTTCTAACGAATGCATATCTATATTGTATATTTGAGCAAGGCTCCGTGTTATGATTGTGAATGACATAAATAAATCAGTAATGTACGATCTTGCGTTTTTTATTTTCCTTATCTTTTTTCTTTAATCCTCTCCTTGATTTTCTTGGTTCCTACACTTTGCAAAAACTTGTATATTTAAAAACAAATTACATTTAGTTAGAAAAAAAGTGAATTTATCAGTCCGAGCTTTGGCTATGTAACTATGGACTGCAGATCAGTAGCTTTACTTTTTTTTATCTTCACGACTTCACCGTGTAATGCAATCACAGCCTTCCCTTGTGACAAATCAAAATTTATTTATCGTATAATA
Organism: Pseudomyrmex concolor; assembly: GCA_014839585.1. Taxonomy (NCBI): domain Eukaryota; kingdom Metazoa; phylum Arthropoda; class Insecta; order Hymenoptera; family Formicidae; genus Pseudomyrmex; species Pseudomyrmex concolor. The sequence goes on along the minus strand of QVOB01017328.1, from coordinate 30,457 downwards.
TCTCTTAACATGTATTGATTTCCTTTTTGGAATAAAAGTCTGGAGGAAACCACGGGAGTTTTTTTGACTCGATTTTTTCTCTAAGATCATAAACTTTCAACTTTTAAAACGACGAGTGATAGTAAGGCAGTTCGAGCCGACTACAAGATGTTGTGCAAAACATTTATAAAATTAATTCTATATATTTGAACATGTTATTATCTTTATTTATTCTTTCGACTATCGATTCTTTTCTTAGTATTCACGAATCTCTTTGTTGTGTTTCTTAATGTGAAAAACAACTATAAACTTGAATGTAAATAGAACAAAGGAAACAAGAACTGAGAAACTGATTCCAAGTCAAAAAGTGTGTGTAATGATCGATGTGTAAGCGATGAAAGATGAAGATTGAACGTGTGTTGTCAATTGAATGTGCGTGGAAAATAACTGAATGATTGTTTATATTGAACAGAGCCGTTATGTAAGAAGCTCCAATCGTTTTCATAGGTTGCGATATTTCTTCTTTTTGAGATCTGCACAAACGTAATCCTTGAATTTTATTCGGACTTCGTTTTGAGCGCTGTGAACGCCGGATTGGACTAGGGGAAACGGAATGAGTAAAGAGAAAATCTGATTGTGTGGACTCCCTATCTTCTTGACAAGGAATAAGTCTTCTTGACGTTTAAAATCCGGTGTCCTCTTGTAAATTTGATGTTTCTTGTGTTTCTTGAAGTAAATCTTGAAGTAGTCGAGATGTTTCTCTTAAAGTGTTCTTTCTTGAAAATCAAAAGCGTTAATTAATACTTCGATTGGTATAATGGAGGATTTTCTTCAGTATTGGAACTGTTGTCATCGAACCTCAATTTTAATTGATTTTTATATGCTTGAACTAATCGACTGAGTGTGTTGACAAATAAATTGAACAGTACTTTTCCGACTCGTACGATGATTTCTCCAGGTATCCATGTTTACTTGTTATTTGAATTTGAACATTAGACAGACATGAAGAAGTTAGAATCATTTTGAATTGATAAAAAATTCTTGACATTGAAGAGTCTATTTCCAAGTTGAATCTTTTTTTAACAATCGATCAAATGGACGACGCAATATGTGCATGTTTGAAATAAAGCGCACATATATAATAATCGATTGCGCCTAAAAATGATTGAAGAGCAATTCTCTCATTTTTGAATGCGGACATGTCAATGATTGCAGCCACTTTCTTTGGATCTAAACGTAGTCATCTTTGCCATCGATAATATAATTAAAATAATTGATCTGAGTAGTGAAAAAATTACATTTTTCCATACATAAATGAAAGTCGTTTACTTGACATGAATCAAAGAATTTATTAAAATATGAATCTAATTTCAAATTACTATATAAACGTTAATATAAGTACTTAATGTAAGCATTAAATTTAAATTCTAATTATTTAAATTAAGCTAAGGCACAAAACATTATCTATGCTATAATTATTAAGTTAATTCTTGAGAAAGAATTAATCTCATTCTTTTAAATTTAATTATTATAGATCCAAAAATTATATACTTATATATTTAAAATAATTTTATAAAATAAATAATAAAGTTATTACTATATATATATTAATTATATAATAGGATTTTTTTTAATATCATAGGATATTAAAAATCCTATGATATTAAATGTGTAAGTATGAGTGTCTCTCTCTGACGAAAACTATTTAGTCCTAGACGTTCTCTGTCTCAATGGCTAAGAACAAAGTGTATTAAAATCGTATATATTAATCGTATATATTAATTTTTTCTTAAATTGTATTTAAAATAGCTGTCTCTTCCTGTCTCTCCGTGGCTCTCCGCGTTTCTCCCTTTTTTTCCATGACTTTCCCTGTCTCTTCGTGTCTCTCCCTGACGAAAACCATTTAGTCCTAGACGTTCTCTACCTTAATGGCTAAGATCAAATTGTATTAAAATCGTATTTAATTTTTTGGTATTATGTAGTCTACATACTGCTCATGTATAGGAATGCTAAGGTTACGTAAAAGTAGTCTGATCTTTGCAGCGTTGTCAAGGTCTTCTGCGTCGACCGAAAATAATCTTTGGTAACGGACAAACCATGCATATCAAATGTCAAACCATTTTCGGGATCGTAAATAAATTCCGTAATGGAATTTGCCAGCGTATTCAATTCATTTTTATCAGCGTATTCAAATTTGAAGAAAAAGCGGAATTTGTAAAGGTTTTGGAAATTCGGTTTACAAAATCTTGCTGCTGCTGCAAATAGAATTGTTGCTGCTGTTGCGCGAAGAATTGTTGTTGCCGAACTAAAGTCAGAAGTGCTTCACGAATAGTTTCCATAATCCTCGTCGCCAAACTGTTGTGTTTATTGTTGTGAAAAACAACTATAGACTTGAATAAATAAAACAAAGAAAACAAGAACTGAGAAACTGATTCCGAGTCAAAAAGCGTGTGTAATGAATGATGTGTAAGCGATGAAGATTGAACGTGTGTTTTCAATTAAATGTACGTGGAAAATAATTAAAAGACTGTTTATATTGATCATAACCGCTATATATAAAAAGCCCCAATTGTTTTCATTGGTTGCAATACTCTTATATCAATAACGTCTTATCACGTTGACAACAATTTTACGAAAATGACATCTTATTCCAATACAGCAGTGCCTCGCGTATTTGCCACGTATTTGGCCGCATGTTTCCCTCAATATCTTCTTGCGAGTTATCCCTACTAATTTCTAGAAGTGCTTTGCAGAAAGCACTCGGCCTATCAGAGATGCCAGATCGTGGACTCAGTAAGCACTGTTGCCGAGCGCACACGTACACCCCCCACCACTTGCTGCTGCGTGCTTACTGAGTCCACAATCTGGCATCTCTGCTAGGCTTTCTGCGAAGCACTTCTAGGAATTAGTAGGTGACTCGAAAGATATTGAGGGAAATATGCGGCAAATACGCGGCAAATACGCGAGGCACTACTATATCTAACAACATTGTCATATAGTCGTGAAGGAATGTTAGTCTAAGATATGTTTACACTTTTTATATTTCACAACTTTTTATTATTGTAACATATAGTGGTCTTGTAGTTTTAAACTTGTATTTTCAACTGAATTCTACTGTGAATTCTATGTCGTTTACTGTAAAAAATTGTCCACTGATGATGACTTATGATAAAAAAATAAAGCCGAAAGGTATAGAGAGTTAGTTTTATTGAAATTTCCGCAAAATATCCCGCACCTGGTTTGAACTGCTCAACTATCACTCGTAGTTTGAAAATTTGTGTTACGAATCAGAGAACATTTAATTTCACAAGATTGTATTCATTTCAAGTTTTATTTCGCTTTCGCGTCATTGGAGTTTCTGTTAATCTCTATTACAGCATAGAAAATAGTAAGTCAGGTGATTATATCGTCGAAGAAAATGCCATAAAGAAGAAAAATCGTCTGCAACATCAAATGTACTTTTCATTTATTTGACTACTTATCTTTACAGATTATTCTATCTTATGCTAAGATACAACTTTCCCATTATGTTAATTTCTAATTCGAAACATTACAATACTTCTAAGTATAAAATAAGCGATAGAGCTTATATACTGGTATGTAGCAACGACTTAAGTACTCCTCTATCTAGTAAGTACTTCGTAAAAGTGGCGGGAATAAATCTGCACCGCGTTGTCACCGTCGTGCGACGACGATCGCGATCGTCGATTTCACGCGGCTCGAATCGCGGTTTGGCTTCGTCGCGAGAAAATCATACGAAGTAACGAGTGTCGAGGCTTTTTTTTTCGACGGTGCGCTATTCTACATTCATCGATCGAGCGTCGCGGGACCGTTACGGACGCGCTGTAACGTCGCCAGCAAAATAATTAGGCCTCTAACCGCATTTTCTTCACGAACACAATCGATTGGTCGTACGTATACTCTCTCTCTCTCTCTCTCTCTTTCTCTATCTCGCCGCGCGTGTCTCTAATTCGAAATGCTCGCCCGTTAGAAATCGTCCGTAATTGATCGCGAGCTCGATCCCGACGAGAGATGCAACTGCGCGCGGTAGTAACGGTGATCCGTAAATTAAAAGAGCTCAACCATGATTCGCGGGACGCGGGATGGAACGTTCATACGCGACATTTTTAAATTCGCGTTGTTTTTTTTTTGTGTGTGTTCGGAGGGGAAGGTAAGAAAAACCGAGTCGGTGCTTATAAAACATTGTCTGGGGTGCAAACGATATTTGACAACGCCCATCGTGGATCCGCGCGATCGAGGTTGCTCCAATTTTTTTTTTTTATGGCTGATGTGTTTATATATTGACTTGACGTGTGTATATGTGTGTGTGTATATATATGTGTAAAAAACTGATCATACGTCGACAAAAGCTTTCAAGTTTTCTTTCGGTTGCGCTTTCTCTCTCTCTCTCTCTCTCTCTTTCGCAAAAAAATCGAGACACGTTCATCTACAATCATCTACAAGTTGAGCTTTCTCGTTACAGCTTACGCGTTGACTCTCTCTCTCTCTCTCTCTCTCTCTCTCTCTCTCTCTTTCTTCCGCCTCACTCTTAAATTATCTTTGAGAGACTTAAAGATCTTTTAAGGTAGGTAATATATATATGAGCCTAATTAAGTAAGCGCTTGAGTGTTATATCGCGTGTTTTGCAGCGTCGCTTCTCCTCCTTCGTCTCGCCCTTTTTTTTTTTTTTTTTTTTTGTTTAACATTAATAAACGCGTCGATTTAATCTAGATGTAAATACTTCTACGGGCAGCTCGCGACGTACGTGTGTGAACAAACCGGATAAAACTTTACACTTTAGTTTTCCTATTATTATTACCTCGGATCTTGATTTCATTTTTTTTTCCTTTTTTTTTGTTTCTTTCTCGTATAATGTAAATAAGTAAAGTTATCACTTAACACGCGCATAAATATTAAGGGCCTTATCCGACGAATATACAAATCTATGCTCTTGTATAGATAAGTCGTTTAATATTAAGTACGTTAAATGTAGCCACAATCGTATAATAATAAGAATATTAATAATAATGATGAGAGACAATAAATCGTAATAATAATATAGGCAAAAACTCTCTCTTTTAGCGTTGTACTTAGCGTTATTTAAAATAGTAGCGATATTTTTTTTTTTTTGTGTGTGTACTGAATGCTCTCAAGTACGGACAGAAATCGATCTGAGTTAATTCTTTATGTATATATATTATAGCAATATGGAGGGAATTCACTAACAACTTGCTTAAAGAGTGCAGCACATTCTCACACATCTATAAACAAATATAAAAACCTCTTTCTTACGCGACACTTCTTGTCATCCCCATTCGCATTCTCACCCGTTACGCTGCCCTCGCGTATTACACACATCGAATAATGCAAAAAATAGCCTGCCGCGTTCTCTCTCTCTCTCTCTCTCTTATCGCACACACGTCGTACTCGCGAATACTTGAAATTCATTGTATCTCACAATTTTTGATCACGTTTTTTTTTTTTTTACTTTATCTATGATTTACAAATTGAGAGCAATTTATGTCGAGTTCGACTGTTTTCTCATCTCGATTAATCTAAGCGGACGAAAACAAACGTGAATTTGTGAATCAGCAAACAGCAGGAAATGCAGATGGAATGTCGTGTGCTTTTCATTTCTTCTTTTTTTTTTTTTTTTTTATTGTAACAAAAAAATAAAACGTCGACGTACGTGCACGCTTATCGTCATCAAATTACACGCAAATACCACGTGAATTGATCAATTTTTGATCGATCACCGTCGTCTCTTCTATCTCTTTCATCGACATCTTTCTCGCGCATTCACGCCTTCATTCTTTCGCGCGAACAAAACAGTACGAACAGTTATGCAGAAGCATGTCCATAACGAGTGGCGGTACATCATTATTTAACACGTTGCACACGTAACATTCTCCTATACGCTTAAAAATTGTACGATTGACCGACGATCGGATTTGCGAGCGGATAATCGCCTCCTGATCGTCGTCTGACTGCACAGCAAGAATCGATATTATGACCGTAAATTACTAACTGTGATGATGTCGCAAGCCCAAAGTGATTGATCGCTAAAACGACGGCATCTATGCATTTTATACATCTACACGTATTTTTTTTTTTTTTTTTTTTTTTTTTTTTTTTTAATGTATCGATATCTAAATGCGGAGGATCGCAGATGACTCGCGACTCGTATAATTCGCCGATCATTTTTGACTAGAGCATGAGGTACACCAGAAAGATTTTTCCTGTTGTTAAGAACTAGATTGCCGAGCAGCGAGTGTTTGATTATTCAAACGTCGGAAAAAAGTGGAAATTATAAAAAAAAAACAAAACAAAACAAAAAAATAAATACTCACATATACTATATCGTGCACATCTCAGAATCTTTTTCGGATTATATTTTTAAAGTAAACCGATAATAACGTACTAGATTTGCGAAGACATCGTTGATTCACATGACGATTGACCTACACGAAATTGCACGACTCGATTGCGCGGCTCGAATCATCACGACGATCAGCTGCGATCCATGAAAAAACGTTCGCTCCGAACGGATTGCATTTACGCTTCCCTCGCTTTCTTCAGCTTCGTCAACCTGCTTTTTCCTTGTCTCCGCGCTCATGCACCCTTCCCCGTCGTATTCTCACGTACACGAAGATTTTTTTCTGACTACTGGTTATAACAACTTTGGAAATACATCTTGTTATCGACTATTAAGCGGCGACAATTAAACGACCCCACTCTTAGATAAGTATTTAGGTAAGTACTTTTTTGTTACACAAAAATTATAACCAAGAGATGACGACAATACACTATATCCAGAATACATACAAACTGAAGAGTTATTATTTATATGTAAGTCTTATATGGAGTCTCTGTGATTCGCGCGAGTAAATCGCGCGAAACTCTCGGACTCGGACAATAATACTTCGTAATACTACAAGACAGCTATCACACGGTCTACAATAACGAAAGTCGGGGGTATTAGTAATTCTAATACTTCTCCAGCATCATCTTCACTATCGTTGTTGGATTTTAAGGTGTATGTTGTTTGCTTCGTTTTCATTCTCGCAATCACACATTTACACTTTTCTCTCGTTCTCTCTCTCTCTCTCTCTCTTTCTCAGATATTTCGCTTCATCGTCGCGCGAGTTTTATCGTCCTAGAGAAATTAATCACCGATGACATGCATTCACACACCAAAAGCGATCCTCGACAAGTCGCGGAATGTTTAAGTTTTTTTTTTTTTTTTTTTTTTTTTTTTTTAGCCTAAATAACTTGCTTTGCTGATTAATATACGTAGCGTGCGAAAATACTAAGAAATATCCTCGCAAAAGTTAAGCTGGACGGCTTTGATAAAAATTAGGATCTCTTTCGAAGGACGCGAATATCAGGATATAGAAAAATGTAGCTAGGGGGCGGACTAACACCGCACTCCAATGATTGATGAACGACGATTTAGCGACTGATTCTGTTTCCTCGCGAAGCATCCATCGGAGCGCGCGGATGTCAGTGATTTTTTTTTGTTTTTTTTTTTCTTTTCATACGCGGTGCGGTCGCGTGCGTGTAGTCCGAACTGAACGTACAAGGTGCTTAGCCAAAAGTTCGACGTGAGCGACATTAATACGTTTGTGATGAAATACAATTGCAAACCCCCTTGTGATAAACACACGCCTTTATCTCGCCACCTCTAATACAGAATAAAGCGCGCGCGTGTATGTATAATATATATATATATTTTTGTGTGTGTGTATATGTATTTGAGTGTGTATGTATATTTATATATATATATGTATATATATATATATATATAATGTGAAGAATATATCCGTATTTACATTGGACATTAATGCTAAAGTGGCGTGGGCCAAATCCACGTGCAGTTTCAGGCATAAAAATAACGTATGTTCAGCTCATCCGCCGTCTCGCCGACGCGGTTTTCTTATCGTCGCGTCGGCGCGATTACTTTTTTCTTTTCCCCGACAGTGTACCTTCTGTTTCCTTCGCGCGCCGGGTGAGAAGAAGAGATCGCGCGATCGGTCCGCAAATTGTTGCGAACATAGACGCGCAAAGATAAGTAAGATTCGAGTTTTTATTAATTGACTAGCGTTTCGAGCGGCACGCGTGTAATTTTCACGTTTTTTTTTTTTCACAAGCATGCGACGTGGCTCGCGACACATTTCACTTGGCGGATTAACCATCCGAACATTCGCTCCGATATCTCTTTACGGAAGCACTACACGTAGCCCCGAAAGCGGATTTATTGCTAAACGCTATTCGAGGTCACGCTCGTTTCATTGCCGCTCACTGTACCTAATTCGAAACGATAGAATACCCTTTTTTTTTGCATAATCGTAAACTGCGGCGAATCTAGAAATAGTTACGACGAGTAGTTGACTGACGGTACAAACAACGTCGCGAAAATACGCGATTCTTCTCCGCGATAGAATCGCGGACACGATTGACGCGGGTAATCGAAGCGTCATTTGCCCGTGCAGTACAGTTTTCCGAAGTATCGTATTACGTGAAAAGAGAGTTTAAGCGCGATTTAATCATATTATGCGCCTTCTTGTTTTCTTTAGGCGAAGAGAAAGTCGTAATTTCAGTAACGTTGCTGGAATTCGTGATGCCATCTGTTGAAGTCGATGTGAAATATTACGATGGACCCGTTTGCTAGACCAGCTAGAAGAAACCTGTAACAAAGTGCATCGAAATACATGAGTGCCGCGAATATTTGTCAATTTTTACTTTTCCAGATCTTCGCAAATTTTATCATCTTTCCGCGAGATATTTCGAAAACTCACTTTTGATCATGAGCGAGCGCGAGAGAACGCACGCTGCTTTCGCACGCGGGAAACGCGTAGAGTAGAGCAAGATTGAAAGTTCGCCAGACTTCTACGATACCCTTATCACCACCCGTCATCAGGTATTCGCCGTCTCTGCTCAGTAGTAGGCACTGGAAACAAAGCAAGAACGGGCAGCGGCGTTTAATTTAATATAACGAATGTGTGAATAAGTGAGTTACTTGTAAATTGTCATTGTGTGATTCGTGACGAAGGCGTTTTCCGTTGATAGTGAACGCCGCTATGTTTCCGCGTTCATAATTCACCACGATCACACCCTCGCGCGACATGGCGATGTTTTCTGGAGACGAAAATCCGTCCGGCGCTTCGAGCGATCGCAAGAGATCGCCGAAAGTGGTGTGAACAAGTACGGGACCGTCTGTAACACCAAAATCAAAATTACGAGTAATTCAGATATCAATAGTGTGACAATTTAAAAAATTATGGAATTGCTATATTTTTTTCTTTATTTCTTCTTGAATTTTTGTGATACGTACAATGCGATCCCGAGACAACTAAACCCAATTCGGCGGATATGACGACGGCTGTCACAGGTTGTTCGTGACCAGTGAGAGTGGCTCGTGGTGCCGGCGCTTCACCCTCGCCGACGATAGTCTGCGTTCTGGCGTTCCAGTGCCAGAGGAGGACGGTGCAGTCCGCGCTTCCCGACGCGATGTAACAGTCGGAAGTGATGTTGCACTCGCTACGCGACAAGCATGTGACAACTCCGTAGTGACCGAAGATTATCTGGACGATTTTTGCTGCAAGTAAAATATTTTTCTTTTTTGTAAAACTTGGCTCAATGTTCGATATAAATAATATGGAAAATTGACATTTACCTGTTTCGGTTGAAAAGACGCGGAAACTGTTGTCCCAAAAACCGCAGGCCACCAAGTATCGACTATCTACGGTAGTGACAAAGCAATTGCTGCGAATTTTGAGCTTCTGACTGAAGTTGTCGCCCAGATGGCGACGTAGCGCTGGATTTGAGCTGTTCGTTGCCTGAGCTAAAAATAAAAAAAAATATATATATATATATATCAGTGTGCGTTGTATTAATTAATTTATTCAATTTATTTTAAAAATAATTTATTCAATTTATTCTAAAAGTATGTATTATCTTCAAAAAATGTTCAACTCTCAGTACACTTACAAAGAACAGGATCCATGGACAATGGTTGATTGGCAGCTTGTGCTTGAGGTGTATCTGCGTAACTCGGTGATTGCACAGAAGCTAAAAAGAAGTTCGAAATACAATAATCACACAAGAGGTGTGTCAATTTTTAAATATTGCAGCTTATAAGAAAATAGCTTTACCCGCATAATTGGTATTCCACCGATTGACAGCAAACTGCTGCCCGGTGGTTACCGTCACAACCGATGGCAGTGGTAGTTGAGGATAAGTGTTGGCCGAGATGTGACAGATCGGCGAATTAGACGGGAATTTGATGGTCATGCACACGTCATCCGGGATGCTCGAGAACATCATCGGTGACTAGAAAAATATTGAAAAGGATAAGAAAAATATTGTTCGTCGATTTTTTTTTTGTTTTATAATTGTGTAAAATTACATATACTCTTTCTTCACATACAATATAACTCCTCACCAAATGCATCGCTGAGCTTCTTGGTGGATGCGGCTCCATCAAGAGCTGCGACGGCGTCTGCCCGAAATTTCTAATTTGATTCTCTATAGCTTCTCTTATCATAGGATCGGTGATCGTGTCCAGCTCGACGCTACCCTCGTACGTTAAATAGTAGAAAACGTTAGTTGCACGTACAGCTTCCGGACCTGCAAAAAATTAAAATCAAATCGATCATAACGTTAGTGCTAGTTTCCGCTACAATTTCGTGGCTTGTCGTCAAGACGATTCGAGAATAGTTCCGAGAGTTCTGATTGCTCATGGTATTTCCGGCTGGCTCTACTTTCGTGCTACCGGCTGTGCTCTCGTAAACGTGTTGCGTATTACGGGTGGGACGCATTGTCGCGCTTGGCACACGTGCCTAATTGGTCGGGACAGGGCTCGGGAGAGAAAGAGAGGAAGCCAACTAAAAGCCTAATTCCTTCCATACGCGCACTCTCGAATGCCGGCACCTTTCCTCCTCTCCGAGGCAGCATCTTCGGGGAAGCGCCGGATATAGAGGCGCCACCGACAATTACCATTGGTGTAAATCTAATTTGACTCGACTGCCTCCTGTCTCAACACGGAGAATGTAACCTTGGACATTCGCGAGTGTCTGCTATTGTGCGAGCGTTATCAGTTCAATATACGAGTTTTCGAACTCTTCGAGGTAATAAATTTACGTTAAAAAAACTCATTTATTTTTTTTTTCTAACTAAAACTCATTTATTTTTATTCTATTTATTTTTATCTTATTTGCAAAATTTTTTAAAAATTATCGCACGTGTTAACCCGTTGTCACCACACATATATGCACCAACAAAAGTTGGAAAAACACGATTGTTTCAAAAAGTTCTTTTTATTTTTTTTTATTTTTCATTAAGAAGAATTTTTTTGGATATTTTTAACTACTTCTATTCAATTGTTGAGAAGTTGTTATCCTATTTTCACTAGTTTTAAATTATTTATCAACTCATTACTAAAAAGTTATTCAACTTCAAACATGCAAAGTGGAAAATTGCACCAGTGTGGTGAAAACGTATACTGGATTGAGATGTGGTAACGACGGATTATATTAAAATTAATCATACCTTTCTGCTTGTAGCCAAAAATCAGATCGATCCATTGATGTAATTGACAAGACACAAATTCGGATTCAAGTGCCTACGAACAAAAAATACAGTTTAAAAAATGTGACTTTGTAAAAATAATACATTTCTATAAAAAAAAAAAAATGTTTACCATTCGATTGATACGAATAAATTCTTCGGGAGACGAAGCCCAAGGTGGCAATTCAACGTCACCGACCGGGTTACCGTCCTCCTGTCTGCCCAAACGATAGCGATTGCTGTTTACCAGCATTTCCGGCAGAAAGAAGAATTCCGGAATTAATTCCTGTTAATGAGAAGACGACTTTCTATATATAGCTCCGCCAATCTCTCAGTGTGTATCGAGCGACGCGTACGTACAATTGTAAAATTTGTGCACTAATGTTAACAACAAGATGATGAATAAAAAAAAAACTGTTTTCAACAAACCGTGACTAAAAATGTAAATGACACAAGTATCTTAATTACATGCAACGAACCTTGACGTCGGATGTATCGCGTTGGCAATTCTTCCACGAAAGCGCAATAGACGAAAAAAGTCTGTTGGGATGGTCGAATTTGCCACCTTGCAACGCCAGGAACATAGTCGTCAGCGGTTCCTGGAAAAATTATTTTTTTACAAAATTATAAAAGACCACGGATGTATTTTACTGGACTAATCCGAGTCTGTCTCTCTCTCTCTCTCTCTCTCTCTCTCTCTCTCTCTCTCTCTTGCAGCGCAGAATTCCCTCGGAATGTCAATAAGAAGATCACGTGAAGACGTGAGTGTAAAAGGGACGTGAAAAAGGCGGCGCGACTTTAAACTGCCACTTAGAGACACTTCATAGAGGCGGGCTCTTTGTGAGCGCGAAACTCTCTTTTCGTTCCTAGTCAATCATTCGGTCCGTTGACGGGCGAACGAACGCCGGCGAGAGGCCACACACATAATCACGTACTTATATACGTACGCGAAGGCATAAACGTGATTTTTGCGCATTTTATGATCCGCATACCAGGCCTATTCGTTCATGATAAGATCCCGAGATAACGCTATATAACCAAGTCGTTAACATATTCTCAACGAGCGGTGGTCTAGTAAACGTACATTTACAAACCAATAAAAACTATTGTTTACGATGCGATATTTTACAATCTCGGTGCGCCGAGAACAGGATACAAAAATAAACAATTAGATGTGCCGTTGCTGCCCGCTTAAATATGTGTAATAATACCAGAATACTTCAAACGCGTTTTAAACGATACTTAAGGCCAATTAAATAAAACTTATTTATTCAATTTGCAATGGGCGATAAAATCGTAAATAAAATCGTAAATATACGCGGTTTTTAAAAAAACTTACACGCAGGAATCGTCATGGTTTCGCGTGTGTAATCGCGATCTACGTAATTTCGGCGAGAGAGCAAAAGAAGATGAAGACATTTTCCAGTTAGACCTTGAATTTCAAGCGAACGAGGAAATGCGGCAGAAAACAAATGTGTATATTTAACGAGAAAGTCGGGCGTCGTCGCTGGCGCACGAGGGCGTTTTCGACGCCCCCAAATTAGTGCGCACGTGGTACTAAAAGTGTCGCTTAAATTTATGACGCAGACTGGACACGCTTTGCAAATGGAAAGGCCAAAAATCTCCGCGATTGAAAGTTAATTATACGCGAATAAATATTTTTTACGTCATGTATTAGTTGCGCTATTTAATTTGAGTGTAAGAGAATCATTTATAAAATTCAATGACGTCTTAATTAACATCTCTCAAATGTTACCTGATTTTTCGCAGACGTGAAAGTGAATGAAATAACATTGTTAAAACGATTATCGATTAAATTAATTGTGCAAAAATTAATACAGTACTCACCACGCGTATCATCCAATTTAAAACAAAGGCAGCGGTGGAATAATGCGTGCCATAATGAAAAGGCGGTATGGTGTCGTGTTCCCAGCTTTGAAAGCGCTCTTCGAAGTAAGCTCTTCTGTTTGGATTCAATGCGCCGATCGGCTAAAATATACAAAATGTATCGCAACATATTTAAATCGCCCGTGCATGAAAATTATGCCGCGATATGTATCGATGTGACCTTTCCGACACGTACACAAAGAGAATGAAATCGACAGAATAATAATCGGTTTATTATATGAGAATTTGAGCAAAGTTATATTAAGTTATACCTTCGATAAATCTCTGTAATTGCTCGGCAAACTGAGATCGAGTTCCTTCGTTTCGTAGTTCGTTAACACCCAAGGAAATACGGGATACTGATTCAAATCATTGTACGTACGACCTGAAAGAAGATGAATTCACTTCCTTTATAACCCAGAGATATACGTATTGTTAGTGAATTACCACTTTATACGTTGGCTGAATCATCATGTGTTTCACGTTTCCCATAAAAAAAAATATATATATATATATATATCAATACTAAATCTCGTAACGAGGCTGAGGCTATATATACACTTTATTTTTTTTCTTTTCACGTAATCTAAATCATCGCTCAACCTTCTGCAGCAACAAAAAAATAAAGTACAAGAAAGTCAAGAGAGAACGAGTAAGTGCTTAAATTAAATTCCTCCTTATACTGCCGAGAATAGACGAGCAGAGAGACGGTTGTTTTTTTTTTTTATAATGCGGATAATCGCCGGCCTACTTTTTTTCCGCGTCCTGACTGCATCTTAACTACGGTCACTCCTCATATTTCGCGCCCCCGCTACCGCCTCGGCTAAAGGGCGATGAAAGCGGCCACGAGATCTCGCGCGCGCTCGATTCTATTTTTACGAAAAACGCGCCGTGTGGCTCAATGGGGCGCGGCGCGCCGTTTAGTAAGCGCATAACTCAGAGCGTGACGGCTAATCGCTCCTGAAATTGTCACTCCCAGAGGTCTCACTCGTGTCTCTCCCCTCGAAACCTCCGCGGAATCCCATTCCGAGATGCATTAGCGACGGCAAAACGCGGTTCCAGGGCTTGGGAGTTCTAATCTCTTTCCCTGTCGCTAATTAAAGCACGTCAGCGAGTTTGTCACTCGGCGCCCGCATGACGGATACACGTGTGTCGTATTCAGCCTCCCTCATCGCTCCCTCAGATTATTAAGACCGAAGCGATCAACTTTGTTTATAGACTCTCTATATGCTGCGCGAATAGAATTATAATAAAGTTTGCAAAATGAATCACGAATTTTTATTGTAAATAATAAAATATTGTTCAGTATTATTGCAATTTATTGTCGCAAAATAATTTTTTAGCACGTGTTTTTCTCAAAGTATCGACGCATAAAAGTCATTTGTCAACGCACATACCGAAAAATTCCGACGGATATTTAATTCCGCGACGAAAAGAAGACTAAAAGAGAAAGTCGTATTCTGCAGCAGCCGCCGCTAAAATCCCGACCGTTCCTACAATACGCCCGTAAATCGTGAGTCTCGCGCGACCCGGGCGTAAATAATAGCGGGGCCGCGTTATGCATCAAAGTGATTATTAATGGTAGCGTCGGCGTGAGTGAGCGCTCGAGCAACGCGCCTCGACAGCGGAATGTCCGCGACACCCCCTTCTCATGTCCAAGGATTTCAGTCCTTATAGCCTCGCTCTCCGCGCACAACGTGCGCCTTCTGCGTTTTTCTAGAAAAAGTTCGAGCGATATTTGTGACAAGTTCGCAGATGAAGATAAATCGTGAAACGCACAGTGGCTGTCGAGAAAAGTTGAGCAAAAAATATTTAAATTAATAAAATGAGAGAATCCACGATTTTTCAATTTTTTGTCATCGAGATTTCTGTTTTCAAAAAGAAGCCGCGAAACAACGTGCGTGTTTTGTTTTAAATTCGATTTGTTTTAGAAACAGATAAAAAAAGTAACGTATAAGTATAAAAAAGGTAAAAAAAGGCGCCAAGTACACGCACAAAACTTATTTTACAAAAAAAAGTGATATCAAAAAGTAGCACTATGTAAATTTTTGTACATTATTACATTAATGAAAAACAATATAAAACAAAAATAATTTTACTATTTTAGAAACAGATAAAAAAATAATGTATAAATATTTATACATTAATATAAATATTAATGTATAAATATTACAATTTAGTAAAGACGAAAGAATCGTGAAAAATTCGACTTTGACAGTGATATCTCGGAATTACGAAAAGACTATGCATGAATGGTTCGACTGGTCGGTCGGCCGGTCGTTTTATCGAACTGTCGCTGCGTCCTCGATAATAATTCACCGCAAAACAGGACCAGCCTAGATACGATCGAAAGCGAAGGCGATGACCTGTTGGCAACTACCTGGGAATGGAAGGACCGCACGACGTTCGGCGTATATGTGAAACGAGCTGCATACATCTTGGGAAATAAATACGGCAGATTTACACACCACAAAAGCATCCGTATATCAATACACCGCTCATTATATATGATCTTCCAGGTTATATATTTACACTTGCTTACTTACGTTATTTAAACGGACTTAAAATATCGCATCTCCGGAACGTGCCTGAAGGAATTACATCGCGAAGAGTTAAGATCGGAATGCGTTGCAATCGGCACGCCGTAGATCGGATGTCGACAATTGTGCGCGATATATTTCTCAGAAAACAAAAAACTCTTAATATGATTTTCAATGAAAAATTACACGTTACATGTTTGGCTTTTTTTGTAAATTATCTTATTCGAAGAATTCATCAATTTGTCATTCTTTCCCCGCCGACATATCCGTTCAAGTTTCGAGAGAAACTCTTTGTCGGAGAATTCTCGTCGTCATCATCTCCGACGATCCGCTTTCATGATCCGCTTAGCGCACATACCCGCTGGCCGCCAGTGCGGGCTATCATATTTACATCGGATTCGCTGTCATTAATTTTTAATAAACCGATGCGCGTACGCGGGCCCGCGAGAGCAAATAAATTCCTGATCGTATAAGCGGGAGCGCAGCGCGGTGCGGCGGACCGGTTCGTTTTTGTACCGATTCTCTTTCTCTTTCTCTTTCTCTTCCCCGCTGTCGACGAGTTTCCGAGCGAGAGTATATACCTACGGCTATTTATTCGAGCAATTAATATATAACCCTCGTAAATACGGCGTTGCGGCCACCCCCGGGCATAGCGCGCGGCGCGCTCCGCCGAAATGCGAATAATTACGCGTCCGTGCTCATCGCCGTCATTAAGAAGCGACCCAGCCCGCTCTTGTGCGTGGGCGCGGTATAAATCCCACATTGGCGGCATAACTTTTATAACGGGCTGAGCGCGGCTAACCGCCGACTTGTTTACAAGAATCGCGGCCGAACGTCTGTTAATACACCCTGCATGCGACGACGAATCGACATCGCTGCCGCCCGGAACAGTATCGTGCGTGCGCACCGACGATTATTATCGAAGAAGTCTTTCGCCCGCGGGGTAAAGAGAGAGGGAGAACGGGGAAGAGAACGCCGGTGAGAGATCGATCACTCTCGGGAGTCGATGAACCTCGCGGCACGTGAAGAGAATCGTTTGATGATACGTTTGTTTCTTCTAGGCATCCCGCATGTGTGTGTGTGTGTGTGTGTGTGTGTGTAATATACGAAAGACAAATGGTGCGCGGTTGAATTCTCTCTTCCGTGAAATTAAAGATAAATTATCCTATCGCGCACGATAATAAAAGCGCAATGAGCGAACTTGCGCGTGAGAATCATTAAATCTCCAATAAGTCGGAGAGGGGAAAAAATCAACATCGCTTTGATGAAAAGGCCAGCAAGAATACCAGCGCGCGTTCGCGACCCGAGTTCGCGTCGTTAGACTCGTCAAAAGAGAGAACTGTCTTATTAAAAAGCACACGAGGCCGCAACAGCGTCTCGAGTTTCGTGATTTGGTTCGATGAGCGTGCAAGGGAGCGGATATTAAAGCGAAGAAAAACAAAGACGTGCGCGCTTCTATTTCGCCCTCAGCGACGCCAGGCGAGCGAGATGGTGGTGAGTCTCTCGGGAGAGGATTACCGGGACCCATGAGGTCGGGATTACTCGCATGGGGTAGCTAACGGAACACGGAGCTGATTGAGAACATCCCTAATGCGTCGCGACAGACTCCATCCGCCCGTGTGCACCCCGTAAAAAAAAAAACTCCCGACAGCCTCGCTACTTTTACGATCTCTGGTCTAGCGGTAGATATTACCTGAGTACGGGAATCGACGCGCTATCGATCGATCGCGACCTGTACTCAGAGATACTCACCGGCAATTGTGTTCAAGAACATTAAATATTCGAAGTTGGATATTTCTCGACGCTGCCACTTTTGCGTCATATTGGAGCTTCTCATCAGTTGTCGCGGTGACATTAACGATGCTCGTCTGTAAAATAAGGATTTAATAACATTGCAGCGCGTAAATATTACAGTGAAATATTCCATAAAATAAAAAAAGTTTATAAAATATCAAATATACTATTATAATAATAACCGCAATGTTTCTCCGTCCTTAACAACGTCGTTAACGATGTCATAATCGAATATAAAATTTCACCCCATCTTTTATATTACGTGCGTTCGAAACCTCTGCATTTCCGCTCGTTAAACCGAAGATTGCGTAGGCACATGGAAACAAGAACATATAGATTTGCTTGTACGCGTCGAAGATGAATCTCGCCAACAATGAAGTATCAATAATCGAGACGTCTCTTACGGTTACAACGGCGTGAATTGTGCGTAAAATCACAGAGTGTAAGATACGTCGCGTCGTCGCGGCATCGCGTTCTGTGAAACCTTAATTGCCGAATATCAAACGAACGAGCGGCGCAGCGCGGCTTTGATATGCAATTAAGAGTCGGTCTCCAATTCATAAGAGCAATTACGCCGAGAAGCGCTCACCGGCACTTTGCATTCACGCCATAAAGTCCGTCTCGGAGCTTTATGAAAGCGGAGATGAACGCTGATTTAGGATTTACACCGAGAGACTTTAACGGGCGCGTTCGTCCTTGCGACGTTAAAAAAAAAAAGACTCACGAATGACGACCGGACGTATAAATTCAGTCTTTGAACGCGTCATCTCACGTAAATTTCGCGCTCGCTTTGCTGTGTAGGCAACCGCCGAAATGTTAATTGCAATTTTCGCGACACGTAATTGTTGAGATGCGTGACATAACTTTTTTTCTTACGAAGTGAAATGTTCGAACATAATTTTTCACGGATTCTTCGATAAATCAAGCGTATCTTACGGCAGTAGAACAAACGTAAAATTTTTACGGTAATATACAAGTCTGCAACAGCTGCGTGTTTTTAACCAACTTTCGCAGATACGCACTTCCACGCGACGTAATGCTCGCTCAGGACATGTCACAACGTCAGATTTGTGTGTTTTATATGCCGAAAGATTTTTCGTATTTTTTTTTGTTTTTTTTTTGTTAGCTAGAGGAATTTTTTCTCCTCGAATCAGACATGTCGGAGTTCGCGGTCGTATATTTATGGTCGATGTATCCTTCTCGTCGACTCTCTCGCATACATGTATAGGAGCGTTCTAATGGATGAGTCGAGGGAGAAGCGCGGATACGCGAACCTCTGTTCTTACCGCCAACACTTGCCGAGGCCTATGGCAGGCCTCGGTATCCTGTGAGGATCTCTCTCTTCGGTGTCTGTGACAATACAAGGAAGACACGAGAAGACTTCGTGCAGGGACGAAGTTCGCATCTTCGTTCTTTTTATTTGTAAATCGTTCACAGTCTGATATTTTTCGTCGATTTTTTCTTGTGTGGAATAAATTTCGTTGTATGGCATGAGAATAAAAAAATATTTTTTAAATACATTAAAATGTAAATTTATTAGAAACGAGTATATGTATTTTCGCTACTAGATTATTATGTAAATCAAAATTAAAATATTTGCCTCTTTGTCATAATTTGTTTTTCTAAATTCACTAATTACAATAATATATGTATAATATATATTTTGTTGGGAATAAATTTATGGACATGAAAAAAAAAAAGCATCTCGACTCCGTCCCTGGATGGAATACCGTCTTACCGAAAAGGACAAAGAAACGAAGGGAATGTGACAAGCGCGTTTCGAAATAGGCTCTGAGATCTTTGGATCTCTCTGTGGAATGACAGAAGCGCTTCTTTACTCGCGTCTTCGGGCAGTTATCACTTACCTAGTCTGCGGTATCCCGTATTTGATGCCAACGCCGACTCGCGGTAGCGCCTTGATCATCTTTTTCACCGTCGCCTGGTCCGAGAACGCGAAGAGGATCGAGGCTGCGGGACAAAAAGGCGTTAAAGCGCGAATTATAAGCACGCCCGATTTCGAGGATACGTTGCACATCAATCATACGTAAGATAGGCAAGAAAAAGTCGCTCTCTCTCTGCCAAAACTTCGATTTATCTCAACAATTTTATGTTATAATTATTTTAGTAATATATTTACAAGAATATTAATAACAGCTATATATATATATTAATTTTTTATAAATAGATATCACATGAATATCACTATTTAATCTCTCTCGATTATGCTAACATAACGAATTTGAAGATAGTACGTCGCGATAATAAATCAATCAAGTGTAATTTTACTTTATTGTGCGATAAATTTCTAGATTATAAAACTGATTAACTTGTTTCTGCGCGAAATGATAAAAAGCGGGAAAGAGATCCAATTGTGTCTAGAGCGCGTTTGCGACGTTCCCACGAGAGTTCAAAGAATAGCGTGCGAGAAGACGCTTAACATAAATATTTCCTCGTAATTTATCGGAGCTGTCCAAACGGAAAAGTAAGGATGCGCATTTCATTTTAATCCAAAGAATTTAATATGCGACCAAATGTTCTTCTCCAAAGCTTGTTTTCGAAAATATTGAAAATTTGTCAAGTAACTTTTACTTAGTTACACGGTTATTACGACATTACACATGTTCTCTTCAGCTGTTTTGCGTTTTCCTTTGAACTTATGCTGGTACATGCATATTCTCCAATGTTTATATTTTAACATTCGCATGTATATTGCACAAGCAGATGCTCCCGCAAATTCCGAACAATCAGTTCATCGCTGTCTTTATTTTGCATCCCCAATGTCCGATAACGTGAATTAATAGCGTACGCACGATAGCGTGTCAAAAAGCGATAATCATGAAGCTGTCTCTCGCGCAAGTAACTGTTCGAAAACAGGAAAGTCTCCTTCATGTCCAATTTCGGATAAATGTAATAACGCGTAAATCAGTGACCGAACGACTGAAACGACTTACACCGCGACTACGTTAAAAAATAAAAAAAAAAAACTCTTTCTCTCTTTCTCTCTCTCTCTAGATTGTAGTATTCAGAGATTTATTAGAAGAGACAGCGATCTGAGCGTGTTTCCCGATGTCTGGTAATGAACGCGCGTTTCCAGTAATTTTTTTTTATGAACGACGGAGACACCTCGCAGAGATGACATTCCAACGTTCTCTTCACGACGCATCGAAAGTCAGGATCAGATTAGAACCGAGGGACACTTGGGAATTTATTTATTTGCGTTCCGGAGAACTAATCAGCAGGATGCAGAAGTGGCCAGAAGATACAAGCAATTCACTCGTTACGATAACCGCGAGTTTTTTACGACAATATCCGTTTTAAGTTAACAAAAGTTGTTGAAAAAACTGTTGCAGATAATTAAGCAACGCAAAATATATCTTCAATGATTTTAATATATATCCTGACTAACATATACGAATGGATCACTTCAATGATTTTAATGTATTCTGAATACCATGTAATCAATCAATTTTATATTAAAAATAATTTTATATTAACAATTTCACACCATTTATAAAATATTGAAACTATTACACATATGAAACTACCGTTTGCGATGTGAGATTGCGATATGTAGCAGCGGCAGCAGGTGCGCGCGCACGTTGAGGATTGAATAATAAAATGATCTTAGAAAAAGACATACCGCGTAAATGCGGGCGAGATATTTATTATGTAAAAAACCAACGTTCGCGCACACCTTGCGACGAGCTCGGAATTCCGTCGCCCGTTCGTCGGATTAGATCGCGTCTTCGTCGCGCGAAACAACGCAGAAGGGTACTTCGAGGGGGGTGAAAGCAAGAAATGGAATGTCGCTCTCGTTCGAAAGCGGCGCGCTGATTGAGGACGAACAAAACGAGAGAAATTGACCGGAGCACTTACTTCGACTCGCGAGGAAGATCTCGATGGCCACATTCTGCAGCAGGTAACGGCGCGAGAAGATCGCGCGGACTTCGGAGAAGTACCATTTTCCGTGCAAATGGTCGCAGTATTTCAGCACCTGGAACAGAGAAAATTAAAAATGCCGTTTTTTAAATTAATCTTTTTTAAGTGAGCGTAAATTATATTTATTTATTTTATTTTTCGTATAATAATCGTATTCGAGTTTTAAATTAACTACACACAATGGTGAAGTTATCTTTTAGGATTTATATGTAAGAGAATTTATTTCGAAATCGGATTCGCGTCAAATTCGCACATGTTCGCCGATTTATGCAAATTGATAAAAATTGTTCGGATTTTCTCTAAATTAACAGCATGTTGATATTCTTCCCGATCAAACAAACGTTTTCTGATAACAATATCACAACGTGGGCGGACACCATAAAGAAAATTCCCATTGGGAACCAAAGGCGACATGGTTGAATATAAGTATGTAAAAGGCGATGCAGTGAAGTGTGTGATGTGATATAGTGAGACTAGTGTGCCAGTTGCAAGATGGCCGTCATGGTAGGAGGAGCCTCCTGCTGAGCCGAGAATCGATCCCAGGACCTCGCGGACTTGCGCTCTCGAACGAGTCGTGAACAACTCGCTGGCGAAAGAGGGAGAAGTGGAGAACAAAAAGAACTTGATTCGGCGAGAGAGCGAGCAGGGTAAAAGGAAACAAGATCGGCGAACACACCGTAAAAAAAAAAGAAAGAAATAAATAAAGAAAGACAGACAGAAAGGAGACAAAGTAAAGGATCTCGATTTACCACCCCGCGCCTTAACAAGGACTTCAATTCTTGGCTCTTAATGAGGACGTATCGTGCCGCCGCGATGTCCTTATGCGCGGCGAATGAAATTATCCTCGAAATAATCCGCCGAAATGATCCATTCAGCTGATTACATACGAAAGATCTGCGACCAAAACGCCAATAAGATCCTATCTGCGATCCTCGTCATGTGTTAAAGCCGTCTTTTGTAAAAAAAACAACAATCATCGCAAGTGTAAACACAGCCGAAACAGATGTTAAACTTACTCAGCGAGCCGATATCGATATCCCAAAAAACACTTTATATATCGATTTTTATTGAAAAATGCGCGAAATAAAGACATATTGCATTTCGATAACTGCAATTTCAATAAAAATTACAATCTTGTCGGCGTTCGATTATTTTTTATTATTTTTTAAATGAAAAGCGCATTGGTCAATGCATTTTGTAGTCAAGCAGTAAAATTCGCGTCTTACAAACGTCTTGACTAATTTTATGACGCGGCGGCAAACAGATTCCAAAGAATGCGAATTATAGAATCTAAACTTACATAAATCGAGAGTAAGAAATAAACGTTCAAAATACCTCAATAAATAAAACAGCGATCAAATCTTAACAAGAAACAGGTAGCGCGTTTTGCCTTTATATGAGATTTTAATTCTGTAATCGTTTCGATTAATGAATAAACGACCGCTAAAAAAAAGAGAATTATCAATAAAACGCAGAAATTTATATACGGCTCCGAAACGACTGGAATTCAACGTTCTTTTTGCATAACAATATTTTTACTTCTTAATATTTTCACGTGGTCATCATTTCGCGGCAAAGCAAACTTCTCGCATTATGACAACGCGCAAAAATTCCATTTGGTTGACGAAAAAGAAAAAAACATATCTAATCACGTTCTGAGTTTCGTTCAACGCATGTTCGACGCTTGTGATGACGTGCAGGACGCGTTTCAAAATTACAAGAGCGTAAGCGGCTTCGAAAGTCTCCGGGGATCATAAATGTCATATTGACTCGTAACAAGAGGCGAACAGTCAGGCATGACTGTCGGCAAAAATTCGGGGGATGTAGGTCCATTAGCGCAGCGCGGATGCAATATGTTTTAATTATCGTGAAGAAGTGCGATATTTGTCACACTACGTGTTTTTGTTTTTGTTTTTTTTTTTTTTTTTTACCATTCTAAGAGATCACGCGGCGATCCCATCGAACGTATTGTGTGCGCGCCACAGATACCATGCGCAAGGTTTGGAAACCAGCCAGAGGAGCAAATGTACAAAGCCAACCCCTAGGGTGGTCTGCGCAAACTCTCTCCAAACACTGCTTGAGATTGATAACGACCGCGTCGCTGCTCAGAATCTATTACTTGGATACCTGCGGCCGCAATACAGATAAATCACGTACATTTTACGCATTAAATCTTGTTAAGGGTAGATAAGCTCATTCGTCGCTGTTCAATCCTCAAAAATAGACTCTCATATGCGAGATATGACAACACAACATTTCTCTCTTCTTAAAAAAAAAAAAAAAAAACACAATAATAACTTTGTCTAATTATTCCTCACGTGTACAAGAGAAATATGAGAGAGATAGTTCTGCAGAAATACATCTTCGTAACGTGTGCACACGAGGCGTGTATTCATTTCAAGAGCTCTATTTGAGACGTCATCGAGCGTCTTCAAAACGAGCGTCGTCGCACGCGCGACAGGACGCAGAAATAATATACATGTCGCGGTACGAGTTCAGCAGTTGGGTGGCGAGGACCACACGCGGTTAGAGAGTGGTCCTCGATCGCGCGCAGTGTCAAGTGGTACGCGATTAGAGCTCTCCCCACGTCTCTCCGTGCTCATCTCTCGTCGACCGAAACCGTCCCGACCGAGAGCCGAGGGGGTCGCGCCGCGACGACAATGGGCGACGTGATGTAACAACATGTGTCGCGTTCGCAAGGGGCATCCCTTGCGATCGTTGAATCCACGCACACCCGTAGGGTGCACCCTGGTAGAATGGGATACCACTTAGCAGCCCGCCGGCGGTATACAACAAACAGATTAAGCGCCGGACAATAATGGACCCGCTGCTCTCTCCTTCTTGCACGTCGAGCTCACTTGGACGCCTACGAAGACCCTATTCGCTCTGCCTCTTTCGAAATCACGACGGTGTGCAAACGGAGTTGTGCGGCGCATAAATGGCTCGTGAAGACGAAACGTTACGCTCTCGTGTGCATGTAACGGTGTGTCTCGGCATTTCGTCATGGTATTTTATATGCAGCTTCGTTGCGATTTTTATCATCGCGTTAGCGCATTACAAATAAATAAATTTATATAGAAATAATTTTTCAATGACGTCACTATAGTAAGTGTTCACGAAAACAATGACGCTGCAAGGGTGTCGTGTTACTGACAGAAACAAACTTCGTCTAATGCTCGAAACATTCGGGTACCCATTCCGGAGCGATGAGTTATGTGTGCCACGTGCGTGTTCTCATACCTTTATTACCGCAGCATCGCGCGAGATACCTAACGCACCGCGGCGCGCAACGCACAAAGGGCGGTCGTGCGGCGTGACTCGTCTCGTGTTCTGCTAAATTTGCCGCGATAGACGAAAAAAAAACTTCATCCGAAAGCACACTCGTATATAGATCGTGCGTAACGAGGAGATCGTCGCCGAACACATACAGAACGCGATGGCAACAGACCGCCGAGTTGTCTGCACTAATGACGCCCGATAGACTACACACAGCTAGGATCCTGTTTTTCCATTTAATTAACCCGTACACGAGTTTTCCAGGTTCCATAAAATATCGTAAAGTGGATAATGCGTTTCCGGTAACAGACGAGCGGACCGGCTGTTGCGTTAAACGATTCGTTGAAATTATATTTCGTAAATATTAAGGAAATAAAAGTGCCGCTATTAGCAGTAATTATGTTGTAAATGATCGCGGATGTTTAATTATTACACGTCTTTAAATTATTATTTTGATTGCAATATCCGATCCATTATTTCGCCGGAACTAATGTGACCGGACGCAATCGTCTCGTTCAACAGAAACGATCGTGTGTGTTGCATCCAAACAAAGAAATCAATTCGGCATCTTCGTTCGATTACTCGACTCATCGCAGTTTTTCTTCGGTCCTGGATTTACGTAATGATACGCGATCTCTTCGAGATGAAATCTCCTCCCTCTCGACATTTGGAAAGATCTTTTTTCCGTGCCATTTGACAAAGAAACCGTGAAATACGTACTACACGACCGCCGATCGTACCTCTGCCGGCTGCCAAAGCTCAAGCAAGCGAGCCCCGGATTATTCCGGATTACGCGGGGATATTCATCCGAGCTGATTTACAAGGTCGACTCGACGTGCCGTCTGCGTAGACTCGAAGTTGTCCGCTGCGGAAGATGCGCGCCACGATCCTCGATAGAAATGTTACACAATAGAAACATGATAGTTCTTTGCGCAAGGGAAAAATGTTTTTCTGTGTATTTATTGTAATATGCCTGCAATATGCCGTCGAGCGAAATATTTTGGTGTGCGTCGATCGCTCGAACTTGCTCTATTCGCGATGAAGATGTTGATCATCGATTGCAAGTCGATCGATAAAAATGAATGTATGTTTTTTATTAAGAATACAAAAATATCATTTTTGCTCAAATCGCTTCAAATCATCTTCTTTGGTATTTAATAACTTCCAATCGAAGGATGATTTCGCAGTAGTGCTCGTATTCGTTCGTCCGACCGGATCGCGCGAGAACATCGGTGTACAAATAATTCGAATGATAAACGAATTAAGTTGAAATGGTATGATGAAAGGCACATTTAGGGCGGAAGCAGCCCCCGGGTTCTGCCTTAATGCGAGGGCTGATGTAGCAGAACGTTTGACCCCTCCCCCGGCAAGATACGGGAGAGCGAAACAGAAGAAGAGCGGGACAGAGAGAGAGAGAGAGAGAGAGAGCGAGTACGACACACGTGCTCGGCTCATGAATCAAGTCGTATTAGCGAGAACGAAGCAGGGACCGCCGGGTTACCAATCT
The DNA here is from genome assembly GCA_014839585.1 of Pseudomyrmex concolor. Taxonomy (NCBI): domain Eukaryota; kingdom Metazoa; phylum Arthropoda; class Insecta; order Hymenoptera; family Formicidae; genus Pseudomyrmex; species Pseudomyrmex concolor. The sequence continues at coordinate 3,967 of QVOB01017328.1, read as the reverse complement.
ACCACTCCAACTTGGAGTAGATTGGATTCCCGAGCTTTATTCGATTATCTACGAACGAGGAGCACGAATTCAACGTGGCGCGACGCTGCGCGGGCATATATAACTCGCGTCGTTTCGCTCCGCAGCGCGAGAGCGGAACATATAAAGTATAAATAAAGAATTGTACAATGATATATAGTCAATTGACAATGACGATATATAACAGAGACAATTGCAAAAATAAAACGGTTATTGTTACATATGTCCAATGTTATACCAAAAACAAACACATTTTTACGCTACACATAGAACGCAAAAGCATCGGAAGAGACATTTTATGTTACAAAAATATTTATAAACTATAAGAAATATATATTATATTTAATTATAAGAAATATATATACGGTCATAAGAGCCGTTTGCAGAATGTTGTGCGGAAATTGCGTGTATATATATATATATGTACATATATATGTATACATATATATATGTGTGTTCACATGTAAATTTTACACGTGAGTTTTGTGAATTGAGATTTCAATTCTTAAAATATAGATGATGCTATTGTATATTTGCATCACATATATGAGACACCCCGTATATCCCCCCCTAACTAATTTTAAAATTAGTGCGAAAAAACCGTTTTTATGACCGTATATATATTTTATTAGTTTAGAAACTTCAGATCCTAAAGATTCTTTATTAAAAATATTTATATTAATTTTTAGACAAAAATGTTTAAAATAAAAAAAAACTATTCTTGCGTACAATAACATTCCTGTGTGAACAATAAGATTTTGCTACCGTTTTGAGTGCAAAGGGGTTGAGAAAAGATCCAAGCGAACAGGACAGCGATGGTCGCCAAAGATACGGAGGTTCTAATCGGCAAAATCTTACGCGTCGCTATATCTGATATATTCCGCTTTGGTGGATCGGTATTCTTCCGAAGTGAATGTTCGGATGGCGTGAGTTTTTACGATCGCGGTATAAAAAGGTAGGCTCAAGTATCTCGTGTTTGTAAGCTATTTTACGTCGCACACACCTGCCCGACGATGTGTGGATGTGTACGCACATAAAATTCAAGGCGCACATGTGCGTTTGTGTAGGTATATGCTGAACGAGAGTGGGAAATGTCGTCCACACTTTCCGTTTCCTTTCGTGCCAGCGTCCACTATTCAAATGATCCTTTCAACGGTACGTTATCGGTTCGCTCGGCCGTGTCCGAAATTATCGTACTGTGGAATCGCTCATTCATTCATTATCAATGTGTCAACTGATATATATGTGATATATAACTTATAAAACAAACACAGACTTAAGTGTATCGTACAAATAAATTTAAAAAATTACCACTTGCGTTGTCACTTTATATACATCATGTGACGATACGGTGACCAATAAAGAAGTAAACAAAATATATACGTATATATTTTGGGATATTTACTTCAAACAATAAATCTTATATATGATCAGAACTTTCAAATTTTTTTTTTTATATTTTTACATTTTAATAAAATGTTTGCGTTGTAACTAAACAACGTACCTGCATAATCTGGGGAATTCGCATAAAACTTCGATAGAAATATTCCCAGAAATCAAAATTCAACCAGTGACAGAACGTCATATAGGGGTTCCGTAACCCCGCCGGCTTATCGTTGCCCATCGATAACGACGAGCGGCAGAAGAAGGAGCGACGGAGGAGGAACGACAGGAGGCGTGGTAACAACGCGCACGCTCCACGTGACCCTGTCGTTCCGGAGGCGGGACTTGGAAACAAGGCACACAACTACAACAGCAGTGAAACCAGCCGGTGGTCAGCGGCGTTCTCTCTGTCGTCGCGCGCGCGGGACACCTCGAGCTGCGCTCGTTGCACGTACAACACCTGCCGCACGATTAGGCACGCACGGTTCGTTCATCCGTAACCCGTTTCGCCGAACCTTTTTTTTTTAAAAAATTGCGAGTTTTGAGCGGCACCCACAACCCATCCTCTCCCCCGACTCGAGAGAATCGAGATACGAAATCGGGCACCGCGCGATCGTCCCCGGGGTGTTTCCGACGGGATCATGCACGGGAAAACGATCAACAATAACATGTTGATTTGTGAGTGAGTTTGCGCATGAGAATGAGGCTCTCTCGCTTGAAGAACGTTTTTACAAACATCGGAAACAGACAATCGCGTCATGATGTTGGTTCCACAAGATATCATGGGCGGCCCTTCCAAAATGCTGTACCAGATGAACAAATACTACGCAGATCGGGTACAAGCTCGCATGAACCAGATACAGAAAACGATACGAGAAGTGTGCAAGGTCGTGCAGGACGTACTGAAAGAGGTCGAAGTGCAAGAGCCGCGTTTCATCTCGTCTCTGACTGAGTGCAACGGCCGATACGAGGGTCTCGAGGTGATTTCACCGGGTGAATTCGAGGTGGTCCTCTACCTGAATCAGATGGGCGTCTTCAACTTTGTTGACGACGGCACCCTGCCGGGCTGCGCCGTGCTGAAGCTCAGCGACGGACGCAAGAGATCCATGTCTCTATGGGTGGAGTTTATCACAGCGTCCGGTTACCTGTCCGCCCGAAAGATACGCTCCAGATTTCAAACACTAGTGGCGCAAGCCTGCGATAAGTGTAACTACAGAGATTCCGTGAAAATGATCGCCGACACCACGGAGGTGAAGCTGCGTATACGCGAGCGATACATCGTACAAATCACGCCGGCGTTCAAGTGTTCCGGCGTGTGGCCGCGATCGGCCGCTCACTGGCCGATACCGCACATCCCCTGGCCGCATCCCAATCTGGTGGCAGAGGTCAAGACGGAGGGCTTTGACTTGCTGTCAAAAGAGAGCGTCGCTCTTCAGGGAAAACAATCGGCGATGGAGGGCGACGCCTGGGTGTTGTCTTTCACGGAAGCGGAAACCAGACTGCTGCAGGGCGGCTGTCGTCGGAAGTGTCTCAGTATTCTGAAAACTCTGAGAGACCGGCACCTCGATCTGCCCGGGAATCCGGTCACGAGCTATCATATGAAGACGCTGCTGCTGCACGAGTGCGAGAAACATCCCCTCGAGACTGAGTGGGACGAGGGATGTTTGGCCGATCGCATCAATGGAATTTTCCTGCAGCTGATATCCTGTCTCCAGTGTCGGCGATGTCCGCACTACTTCCTACCTAATCTCGATCTTTTCAAAGGAAAGTCGCCCAGCGGTTTGGAAAATGCCGCGAAACAAGTCTGGAGACTCACAAGAGAGCTTCTTACGAATAGCCGTGCGCTGGAAAAACTTTAGCGTTTTTCTGCGCGACGAAAAAACATGTGACAACGAAGAGCGAGAAATCGGAAGATCTCGAAAATATTGTCACATGGATATTACATATGTTTCTTGATACTATACACAGTTACGGCTATTACTTAATATATGCTTGTATGAAAGGCTTAGGAGATGGTGCATTGTTACAAATGATTCGCGTTCTCACATAAATTGTTTTAAGTTACACGTGGTTTCTTCTTTAGTGACAATAACGATTCAATTAGCAAAATAGAACACATTTTGAGTAGATCATCGAGCTTTTGATTTTTTTCAACTAGTCGCGTGAAAAGTAAACTATCGTACGATAACGTACAAACGTTTAGTAATTATTTGGACAGTCTTATATATGTTGTTTTAGAAAAGTGTATAAAAATAGTTTATAAATTTATAATGAAAGTTTATAAAAATAAGCAAGGGTCATGATAATTGAATTCATTGAACACGATACTTCACGCGGCTAGTTAAGTAAAATATCGTTATAATATATCGCGTTAATTAATGTAACGTAATGTTGTACTATATATGGATTATGTTTTTGTTGAGAAAAAATTAGATACTTTACTACTTTAAATTTTGTGCAATATATTACTGTTATATTTCTTTAACCAGAAACATAATGCAAATATAATTACAATAAAATAAAAAATAAATTCTTTCTTTCTCTCTCTCTCTTTCTTTCTTTCTTT
>QVOB01017327.1:0-18524 GCA_014839585.1 Pseudomyrmex concolor | reverse complement strand
CAACAACAACAACAACAACAATCTCAACAACAATCTCAAAATAATGCTGGAAATACTTCTTCAAATCAGAATGTACCACCCACTTTAAATATACCGCTTTTTCCACCGTTGTTTCCTACACTACCATTGCCGCCTATTCCTGCACCGCCACCGCACTTAAATGAACTCAGCGAAGAAGAACTTAGAGCAATGGAGGGTAATCTGCGCCAAGCTGTTCAGGCTAGGATACAAACATTGCAAAGAATTCAACTTTTATTGGATGCAGCCAATGCAATGATGAATCAATATCAAACAGCAGCTGCCACAGCCAAGTAAGTAATATCGAAATAGTGTAGTCTGTATAATTTAATATGTTTAAATCAATTTCAATATATCGTAATATTTTACTTTTTTTAAATAATGCAATTTACAATTCTAGTATTGTGTACAATTCTACAAACAATGTCGATAACACATCGGATGTATCTGAGAAACCAACAACAAGTGGTACAGCAAACACAGCCACTGAAGTCAGTGAGGAAAGTTCTGAGGTCAAATCAGAAAAAACACCGAGTATGTCGAAGGAAAACTCTCCTACTCCGAGTACGTCAAAGGAAATCTTTTCTGCTTCGAACACGTCGAAGGAAATCATTCCTACTCCGAATACGTCAAAGGAAGGCACTCCTGTTTCAAGTATACCAAAGGAAGAAACATCTAACGAATCTGATACGCTAGATTTGTCTAAGATTGAGATGGACGTTACGAGCGAGCAGGAAATGCTACGCAGGCGTAGATTACAAAAATTTTCACCTCCACCAACAGAATAAATGAAAATAAACTTGTGTGTGATAAACTATGTAATATAATAGACTAACTTGGTTAATGATTGGCCTCAATATAAACGGTTAAACGCGATTGAGGACTGTGTAATAACTAAAGTCGGATTTTGCGATCGATGTGAGAATTTCGATAAAAGATCTTCAATCTAGTTCTGTCTGCATTAGTATTGTATAATACAATCTAATACCGTATATTAATACCGTGTATTAAAACATATGCAGTATTAATACACGAGCAGAATTACTTGCAAAAAAATTTCTCTGGCGATTGTTAAATCCAAAACTTAGTAATACTTGAGACTGAAAGCTTGAGACTCAACAAACTAAAGTCATAGTACCAACAATCTCTCATGATTACATGAGAGTGTGAGTTTATAGGGTGGTCTATAATGACAAACTTATGTCTTTCTTTTTATAAAGTGTCAAATCTTTTTTTTTATAAGAAATACATATGAAATGCGGTAAACTAGTTTTCCTGTTTTTTTTTTTTTTTTTTTTTTTTTTTTTTTTTGGATTTGTGTGTACAAGGTAACGCGGGATGGATGGAATTTATTTTTGCACAAGAGAATGTTACATGTCTCGTTGTGTCATCCATCCCACATTACTCTGCATAAAACAATTTTTTTTTTTTTTTTTGCTATTCTATTTACGTAGTCATTATAATTGTGCAAAAGTATTTGTTGTAAAAAAAAAAGATTGAAATTTATTGAATATTTCCATAAAATAGTTTACTTGAGTATTTTCTGTCTCTGAGCTTCAACATACATGCACATTTCATATATGTACAGTTACATACTATAATATGTAAATAAGCTATCTTTAATCCTTTTATGAAATTAAAAAAATACTAATTACACAATAACGATACAATGCAAGTATTTCTGATAAAAAAAAGAAACTTATTGTATGTTATTTACTTTTTATTATGTGATCTTAATTTCGTTTTCTTTACAGAGATATATAATTTATCATAATTCACATAACTATAAAACTAATTAGATAATTATTATGATTAATAAATAAAGCAAAAAACAGATAAAGAGAACAGGTTTTTGGAAATATATAAAGGCATAAACGTAAATATTCCTATATGTGTAAGACTTTTTTATTATGATGGAAAGGGATAAATATAATTTAAAAAAAAATTGTTTCTTTTATCCGCAAACGCACACACGCATTTATATATAATATATACAGACAAAAGAAAGTTTTATTCTTCTGCATATTAAGTACATTATCTTTTTTGCAAGACCTCAACGTTTCTGACATCGTGAAGGTCACAAAAAACTGCACTGTGCGTCAGCGCGATGAGTCGACTATGTTTATCGACATTTTTCTCCGTTACCGACTTTTGAGACGGTATTTTGTATCATATGCTGCGCAAACCATGGAGCTAAGAGGACAAGGAAAGGCGTGATTGAAGACGAGAGGGTAATATCCTGACTTCGATAAATTAGTTACGTTTGATAGCATTCGGCCCACATGTATGCGCAAAGTTTTGTTCGCGCATTTCTGTAAAATAACAGTGCAACCATGAATTGACACATTGCCTCAGCAAATCGGCCAATATGATTGGTCAATTCCACATGCTCTTTACGTAGAACCGAACATTTCCGAGCGCTTACGAGATTAGCCGAAGTCAGAGTATATCTCCCCTTACCGCTTCCTTGCAGAAAGGTTCTCTCCATGTATTCTTAGCTCCATGCTGCAAATGTTCACCGATTTCGATCTTTATCCACCACTATTCGCTAACGCGCGCAAAGGCTGTGATGTACTGTGATGTTTGTACAAAGGAAGTTCTTGGCACAATATGTTTATTATTCAGTAACTGAAGGTTTGAAATAATATCCATTCTTTGACGAGAGAGAATGATTAAAAAAAAAAACCACGCCGTTTATATGTGATTTTTTTAAACGTCAGACGTCTTTAGAGATCACGATGCTCTCTGAGAGACTCGTGTTTGTATTTGTCACGCATATCACGCGGATGTACCGTGAACACATGTCTAACGGAGTAGTTTTCTTTTTTATCGTCGTAATTTTCATAGGGTCTTTTTAAAGAACGCATGCTCTTGGGAGAAGTGTCACGTCGTTCGAATATTGCGCCAGCGTCCTTGCGTTCTGCGATGTGGGCCCCGTGGCGCGTTGTTATGATCTATCATGGCGTACTGTAGTGTTGTGACCGCTTGATGTCTATGTCAATTTTAGAGTGATAAAACTCGGGAGAGAAACAGTGCGAGTGGCGATGCGAGCCGACGACGTCTGCTCCCGCGAGATAATCGTGTTCCTATGAGCTGCCGCATCCCAAGAGCATCCCAAGAGTTTCAAGTTGTACGCACGTTTTGCCGCTACCCGTCGTCGTCGCCGTCGTCGTCGCCGTCGCCGTCGTCGTCGCCGTCGTCGTCGTCGTCGTCGCTGCCGTCGTCGTCGCTGAAGGCAGAATACACAGAAGCAGAGAGTGCGCGCACACACACATACACACACACACGCGCAACGTTTTGCCGTCGAGGAAGTATCAGAGTAACTCTGAGTAATAAAAAATCACAACGTTAGGTCGGTCGAGTCGACGGCTGTTGCAGTATCCAAGCCGGTGCGTCCTCCGAAAAATCGCCGCCGACGCGACACGTGAAGCACACCGCACGGCGCGCAAACTTTTCCCGCGCGCATCCCGTATCTCTCTCTTCCTGGAAGAGAATTTAGTGTGGCATCTAAGAGGAGCGGTGATTTATGCAACGGTGCGTAAACATACAGCGTCGTAAAAACAGCCGCTGGAAAGCCTGGAAACGCAAAACGTTTGTGTGACGCGCGTCTATCGCTGAGTCTGCCGTCGTTTGTGCAAAGCACGCGAAAATACCATCTTCATCGCGAGCATCATTCGATCTGCTGATGTCGAAACCCACTGGTGTATAATCTCTGTGTTGTTACGCCACACGAGGTTTCCGACTATAAAGACCGTCAAGCACTGCTCCCGCACTGTGTGTGTGTGTGTGTACATATATACATATATATGTGTGTGTGTGTGTGTATGCGTGTGTACCGAAGCGTTCCTTTTTTTTCTGCGTAAAGACGTTGACGTACCACACGTTTTGTTTATACTACACATCATTGATGCAATAACAAAACTTTAATGGGTTCTACAAGGGCATGCGGAAATTTAACATATCTATGTCTGTCCAATATTGTTAATCTGATAAGCATCTGAAAGACTTTTTTCCCAGTAGAAAGTGAGAGTATAATCACTGAGAGAGCCAAAGATCCAGCAAATCTTAAAAGGCATGCAGGATAGTTTGTGACACTGGAGAGAGTGTTTACTAATTAGTTTTACAATATGACGGATACACGTAGAAGAGTGAAATTATATGCTCTTAATGCGGATAGACAATGGGATGATCGTGGTACAGGTCATGTTTCCTCTTCTTATGTAGATAGATTAAAAGGGATCTCTCTGTTGGTAAGAGCGGAAAGCGATGGCTCTGTCTTGCTGGAGAGTAGGATACAGCCTGATACAGCATATCAGAAACAACAGGTAATATGCACACAAAGGATCTCATGGATTTGCTTTTATTAAGACTGTTATAAAGATCTATGGTTCTCTAACTTTTTCTTTTGTAGTTGGTATATTTTTGATTATATTATTTATCCTACTGCTACATAACTCTTATATAAAGTTTTTTGATCTATAAACATTAATATTTATGATGTTTATATTATAAAGTAAATGATCAGTTATAACAAAATAGAATTATGTTAGTAGTATCTTAGTTTAGAATTATGTTTTTATAGGTTCTTAGCATATAATTGTGTAATTTTAATAATAAAAATATTTATAATTATTTTTATTTACTTTTGAAAACGTATTTAATAAGATAAATAATAAAGTAAATAATAAGTCATGATAAATTATTTAATATTTTTTGTAAGAATTATTTTCTTATTGCAAACATTGTACAAACATATGTTTATAAGCAATAAAATAGTAATATACATATGTTTGCATATAAATGTGTGATTTTAGGATACTTTGATAGTATGGTCAGAAGGAGATAACTTTGACTTGGCTCTAAGTTTTCAAGAAAAGGCAGGCTGTGACGAAATATGGGAGAAGATCTGTCAAGTCCAAGGCAAAGATCCATCGGTAGAAATTACACAGGACATTGTAGAAGAATCCGAAGATGAGCGGTTTGATGATATGTCAGATGCAGCACCACCCATTGAATTACCACCATGTGAACTTAGCCGACTGGAAGACATTAACGAACTCATAGAAAATTGTTTAACATCTCCAATGAGAAAGGAAAAATTAGCAGTGGCACTGGAATCAGAAGGTTATATTAAGAAGCTGTTACATCTGTTCCGTACATGCGAGGATTTAGAAAACATCGAAGGATTGCATCATCTTTATGACATATTCAAAAATATTTTCCTACTTAATAAAAACGCGCTGTTTGAAGTTATGTTCAGCGATGACACAATTTTTGATGTTGTTGGTTGTTTGGAATACGAGCCGACGTTATCTCAGCCAAAAAGACATCGGGAATATCTTCGGCAGTTAGCTAGATTCAAGCAAGCAATTCCAATTACAAATACCGAATTGTTAGCTAAAATACATCAGACATATAGAGTTCAATACATTCAAGACGTTGTGCTGCCAACCCCAAGCGTATTTGAGGACAACATGTTGAGTACATTGAGTAGTTTTATATTCTTCAATAAGGTTGAAATAGTAACTTTGATACAGGATGATGAGAAGTTTCTCACTGAACTTTTTCGTCAATTGACGGACGAAGCAACTTCAGATAGTCAGAGACGCGACTTGGTTCTTTTTTTGAAAGAATTTTGCAATTTTTCACAAAATCTTCAGCCCCAAGGAAAAGAAGCATTTTATAAAACGTTAACAGCACTTGGTATACTTCCTGCTTTAGAAATTACTTTGGCAATGAATGATTCTCAAACAAAAACGGCCAGTATAGATATATTGACATATATTGTGGAGTTTTCTCCAAGTGTTGTACGAGATTATACCCTACAGCAGATGAATACTACAGAACAGGACCAAATGTTAATCAATGTAATAGTTGCTCAACTTGTTGGAGATAGCGATCCTGAGTTGGGTGGAGCGGTGCAGCTCGCAGGTGTGCTGCGTTTGCTCCTGGATCCCGAGAACATGTTGGCTTCTGTTAACAAGTCAGAGAAGACTGATTTCTTAAATTACTTTTACAAAAATAGTATTGGTACTTTAATAGCGCCTCTCCTGGCGAACACAATCGGGGATCGACCTGCGAGAGAAGATTATAGAACAGTACAACTTTTGGGCTTGATCTTGGAGCTGTTGTCATTTTGCGTAGAACATCACACATACCATATTAAAAATTGCATATTGAACAAGGATTTACTCAGAAGAATATTGGTTTTAATGAAATCAACACATACTTTTTTAGTACTATGTGCATTAAGGTTTATGAGGAAGATTATAGCGTTGAAAGATGAATTTTATAATAGGTACATAATTAAGGGTAACTTGTTTACTCCCGTATTTGATGCATTTGTAAGAAACAATGGCAGATACAACCTTTTAGACTCTGCTATACTGGAAATGTTTGAGTTTATCAAATTGGTAAGTTGTGATAACTTCTGATTGATAAAGAATATGTAAAAATTATACATATATATGTATACATGTATATTATATATACAAATAACATAGTGTGAGCACTTATATTACCATTATACTTTCAGGAGGATATTAAATCGTTATGTTCACATGTTGTTGAGAACTTTTCGAAAGAATTGGAAGCAATTGATTATGTACAAACATTTAAGGCATTAAAATTAAGGTACGAACAGCATCAAGACAAGTTGAAAGATCGTGATAGAACCACAATTGACAGGTACATATATAATTACATTTTTTTAATTTTTAAATATGTTATAAAACAAAACATAGATTAAGATAAGGATTAAATTAAAATAAATACATGGAATAGAGATAAAGATACAATAAATATTTTTCGATTTTTTTTCAATGAGTAATTTACAGTTTTAACTATTGAAATAAATCATTTTATATGTGTAGCGTTCCATCAATTTTACGGAATAGTCGATACCGAAGAGATCAAAGGCAGCTAGATGAGGAGGAGGAGCTATGGTTTAACGAAGAGGAAGAATTTGATGAGGGTGAGGCGGTGGTACCCGCAATAGCAGCAGATCTTATACTTCCAGTTTCTGCTAAAACACAATCGTCATCTTCAAATTTTGCACTTAATCCCGCTCTTACAGATTCAAAGAGTCACCAACAGCAACAACAACAGCAAACTATGTTAAACAACAATACTTCTAATAACAACATTACCTCGCAACAACCGCAAATGAACAATAGTACATCAACAGCGAATGAATCACCGATTGCTTCGGACATAAATCCTACTCCGGCTATTGGTACTGTGGAAAAAACGGGAACTGCACTGTTCAAAAAGGTACCAACACCAAAAATATACATGCTTTGTAACAACTATAGTAGAATTTATTGATATTAATTTTTGTAATTATTGCATATCTGTATTGATAAATGATAATATGTACAATATAGAACGTTTAAAGAGAGAGAGAGTTAAAGATCCGACAAATTACTTTTTTAGGGTTTAGTCGATTACGAAGGAGATTCGGATGAAGAGGAAGAAGATTCAGAATTAAGTCCTTCGCCAAAGCGGCAAAGATTGTCATAGTAGGCAAACAACAAAAACAAAGAAAGAACAAGACATTTGTGATTTTTAATTGCTATTATCATTTCATAACCTTCCTACATGTAAAAAACAGATCTATTCCTTCATTTTCGAAAGAAACAAAGATGAGCTTTCTCACTTAGGAATGGACGCAACAATAAGTGCTTTTAAAGAGACGTGTGGTGGACACTCATCCATAGGTCTATGTTGACTTGTGTATAGTATATATGCAAAACTAGCGTCTGAGTGAAAAACTAGGCTATATCGATCGAGTGTATCCGGTAAAATGAAGGGAGAATGAACTGTCTTTTGAACGAAAGCAACAAAAGAGGTAATATTGTCGCATAATATGACATAGTGTGAGGATGTATGTACTATATACTGCGTAAAAAAAAAGTAAGAGATATTAAATCATAGTCCATTCCACTGTCTGGAAACACCTTTGCACTAGGAAGAATAACCTCATGAATAATTATGACTAGACTAAGGAAATTTGGCTTTAAATTTAGCCGAATTTATTAGTAATTTACAGATACAGGAGATGAAGCTTAGACAATGATATACTGCAACATTGCAGTTATTGAGTTATGTGATACACTAGGAATAGTGTATTACATGGAGTCCGTTGAAAAGAAGTTTTACACGCTGTAAGATCAGTTTTGGGGAGACAAAGCGTACATGTGATGTACCGCACAAAAGCAACCGAAAGTTTTGTTTTGCTATTTGTAAGTTTCTTAATCGCCTGTGTTGCGCGATAAAGAGACCTTACTTTTCAGAATAGTCCGACACTGTGAAACTATTAAGTTCGACTGTGGAGGATAGTATTTAGTTTGTATATATATATATGTATATTTGTAATGATTGTAAACACATACACAACTACACTCTTTGATTAAGCAGATACATAGCAACTTCTTTAAGAGTTTTCGGTTCTTTTTGGAAAAAATTTTCAACAAGCTTTTCGGTTGTCAATGTAAGTAGCAGTAATTGTATAATAATAAATATTTGATTTATGTATATTTATGCCAGTCTGTGTGTATGCACTTCATGCCCGATGTTAATCCTTGATGTATAAAGTATAACCTGAGTGTATCATGAAAGTTTTTGAGCCACAGTAAGCTTAAAATTATATTGGTCGTATCAATTATCTGTATTTAAATGGGCAAAAGCCAAAAAATTGCAGAAACACGCTTTATCAAATCACTGAATAGAATTACATGTGATTTAAATTTGTTAAATTATTTAACATTTATTTTTAAAAAATGCAATATATATAATTTATATATATTGAATAAAAGATTTAAATTAATGCCGGAAAAAAGACGCAATATATATACTCCTAATTTGTACTAATAAATTAGAAGAAACATTTCATTTTATAGAAGTATGTTTTTATACGCGCGCACACACACTTTCTCTGTAGTTTGTGTGATATTTGAAACCTTGCCGTATTATTCAATTTGAATTCGGCTTTAGAAAAAGAAATTAGTTTACCTCGGACCGTTAGTGCAACCGACAAAGCTAAAACCGAACTTTAGCAATTATTATCGTGTAATTTGTATAGCTATCGCATTAAACAATTATACATCTTCACGTTTTTTTTATTTTTTTTTATTTTCAATTATACAACAAAAAGTATTATAAAGCTGATGTACAGATGATCCAGCATATGCCTAACAAATGTCCGAAAGAATTTTCAAGACTGCTTTAGAACTGTAAGTACATGTGCTTGGAACATTGAAGTGGAATACATATGTGTACACATATACATATATATTAACTTACGATATTGTGAAAGATGAATTTAAAAATTGATTCAATCATAAGATGAACAAACTGTGTATATCTAAGTAGGCAAATTTGTGCTGGAGCTGAGTGATAAGTGTACATAAAAATGTTGTGCAACTTGGACTGATCACAAAGAAAGAGAGATGTAACAAAGGCTAACATTAACTAGTTAAGTAAGACGAAAATGCCGAGTAATGTTGTTCTTTATGTGTTTTACATATATCCACAATTTATTCGATAACAACACGGAACCGATATTAAGCCCAGAATATATGTGCAAAGAATGTAAGTAAAGAAAAAACCGAGAAAAAAAATGAATATCTAAGTGATATTAGAGAATATAAAACTGCGGTCACATATGCTATTTAACTTGACAAATTTAAGACATTTATACAGAGTGTTCTAGACTTCCTTTTTCATTTAACTGTATCATCAATGATATACTTCAATTACTGTCTGCAATCTGCGAGTTGCTTTTGTAACAAGAATTTTATATTAATATTTGGTATGTGTGTAAAAGAGTTTAAAGAGAGTGTAACAAACACATTAAGCAAAACATTTTATCAATTTGTTCAACAATTTGTCTAAAATTTTGTTATGAGTAATATTATTTTTAGTATCAAGTAAAATAAGATGATGTTCTCTATAAATTCATAGAGAAAAGAATTATTGTAATCTCATATTTATTGGACTACAATAAAAAATATTAAAATATAAATATATTTAATATTTGAAGAGACATAAAATATTAAATATATTAAAAATAAAATTTTGAATATATTTAATTTAAAATTACAAATATTACTTTTAAATATATATAATTAATATTAATTTCAAATATATATTTGATATATATAATATATATAAAGAGAGCTCTTCGACATGTTACAGTCTAAAACATTCTGTCTCAAAACCGTCGCCGAGATCGCAATTACCTATGTACTTTTCAACCGTCACATTGATGTAATATTTAAAGAAAGAGTACAGACACGTGCACACATTGTACAATATCATGTGCTAATAATAGTATGCGTTTTAATTACAATGACATAAGAGAAGCTTTTTCTTTGAGACTATATATATGTATACAGACTATATATATTATGCACAGAAAAAAAAAAGAGACCTTTTTATATGAGATGCTATTCGTGAATTTTGTGAATTAAAAGCAAACATAAGATATACAATCCTGTGTGTATTACGGTAATAAGTGAAATGAGTTGCGCGTGTGTGCGTGCGTGTGTGTATATGTGTGTGTGTAAAAAATACGATATTTTGCATTTTATTTTACTGAAGAATAAACCAGACAATTTAACTAACATCTAAATGCAGGATTCATAGCATAAAACAAGCAGCTACAAATATAAAAAGGTTACTTTTTAGATTTTGTTAATAATTATACAATCAGATCTTCTCTTATATATTTACTAAATGATTTATTTCTACAATCAAAATTTTTGCAGTGATCAGTAGAAAGTAATTACAGATATATGTAATTAAAAAATATGTGTGTGCAATGATATGCAAAACAAAAGAAAAGTAATTTAATTTAAAAAAGGACGGTATTTCTAATCGTGTTCCTTATTATGTAAGATCATCTTATTTATACATGAGCATGTATATGCCATAATAAAAAATTTTCTTTGTGTAAATTCTCTAAAATATATTGAGATTTTTCTTATTCTCTTGTGTATGTCTGATAAACACTTCTAAAATGAATAAAGATTTGTTTTAGAATATTTCTTCTGAATCTGTGTGAGATATAAAAAATTATTAAAGATTTTTGAGATTATTCTGAAAAAACTTTCATTTTGTGAACACAAAATTTGAGAATTGTTTGTGGTATATATATATGGTGAATATATATATATATATATATATATATATAAATCAAACAATCTGAAATATAAGAACGGACTATTAGAAAACCGCCTTTAAAAATTTATGTTAAATTAAATTTATATTTAAAAAATAATAAATTCATGTATCTATCAAATGTACATGAAAATATCCATGACACTTGTTTCATAAACAAGCATCTTATATCCGATCTGACTTATAAATTTTTTATTTTGACTTATAAACACACGTTCTGTTTTCCTTATACATATAATCTTATATAAAATTATACGATAATGAGTACTTATATTGCTGGTATTATGCTATGAATTCATATCATTTGTTAGAAAGTAGACTGCAAACAAAAAGTGAGAATGATAAATGTGTGTGTTATATAAATAAAAGTGTGTTGTAGAAGTGCGCATACGCGCGCGTGAAGAGTATTTAATTAAATAAAATCTAAAATTAGAGAAAAATATACTGGTCACAATGAGACCGAAGCTTTAATTTACCTTAATGTCTATTCTAAGTTTCTTCTGAACATACAAATACGACTATATATCATGCAATAATCATTGTGATTTAATCTAATTAATATGTATCATATCACTATTTTCTTAAGTATATTATTTTATGCATAATTTTTTTCGTTCGCGTGTGAATATGCATGTTTTAAATTCTTATCCATTACATACTTTTACACACACAGAGAGAAATACATATATATATATTCTTATACATAAGAATGTTGTAATGTGTGTAGCAGAAAATAGTTTTTAAGAATGCAATATATTTTTTTTTATTAAACATTTTAATAAACATTTATTAAACATAGTTTTGTTAAAAATATCAGATTTTTAAGAAGATAAAATATAGCATCATAGGGCGAATGTACTTGCAGATGTATGTTTTTACTTTTGTTTTCTATATTTTTTATGGAATATTATTTAGAAATAAAATTATGTAAATGTTCTCTTAACGCAATGAAACGTAAATATATATATACATATATATATAAACAACAAAACATTATCTTGTAAATCTTCATAAATTATATTTTTGTCCCGAAAACTAAATCTACGTCTGTCGCTCAGATATTTATATTGTTCAATTGTATGTATATTGTCTTCTCTATAAATGTCACAATTGACAATTAATCTTTAGCGTAAAATATTTTACTGGAATAGCAATTTCAAACTTGTATATCTATATATAGATAATATTACGAAGAAGCAATACATCACGCAAAAATGAAAATTATTTATGCACAACTTCGGCTTTTAGTCTGGCCGCAAGAGCTCTTCGTACTTGAAGTATCGAAGGGTCTATAGCTGCTTCCAATTCTTGTTTTCCTCTCATAGTTGCTTCGGCAACTATTCTGGCGGAGCTCGGTCGAGTTTTATTCCTTTCTAATTGTTGATTTCTAGCTTCTTTTTTCAGAGCTACAAGTTTATCTCGTCTGGCTTTCAGATATTCTTGTCTCTTTTTAATATCCTCTTCGCTCATCTGCAATTGCAATTAGTGAAATATAGTTTTACTCTCAATATTACTTGCATATTTTCGAGAATGTTTTAGATCTCTATTTTTATAAATAATTATTTCTATATGTGTAATATTACATACATGTACGTCAATTAAAAAAGAATACCTCATTTTCATCACATTCTTTTGTTGCAGTCGGTATTGGTTTGAGTGGTTCCGTCTTTCTGAGATGAAATTTAACAGACGGTTCTTTCTCAACGGAAACGGAGGTATATCCAACTTCCTCCGTTGATTCGTTATCCGACGAATTCTGAGACGCGTCCTTCGAATTTCTTAGTGCTTCTTCCAACAATGTCTTTTCATTCTGATATTCGGCAGCTAAGCGCTCATGTTCAGCAATCAGAGTCTTTTCGGAAGCTATATTTGCTTCTTCCTCGCTCTCATCTTCCAATGCGTGCTTGCTGTGCGTAAATATAAACGATTATTTATTGTTATTTTTTTCTTTTCGTTTATTATAAATATTTGAAAGTGCAACAAAACTTGAATATCTTTACATTATTTACTTTATCAAGTCTTCCATGACCAATTCATCGTCAATAAAGCCGTCTTCATATATGAGAGAAGCAGGAGTGAGACCGAACTTTTGTTCGATCATATTTAACGCCTGTAGCTGGAGTTCTAAATTCTTCTGTATCATCATTCTTTTGAATATCTCGTACTCGTTAGCCGCCCATATTTGTTCGAACAGATTCTACAAAGAAATAAATGATGAAAGTTATATTTATGAAAAAAAAAGAAAAACCAAATTTGTTAATACAAAGTACAATGTATATTTTCAAGTGTAATGTATATTTATTTCTGTTATTTATTTTCTGTTATTCTTATATATTATTGTACGTGAATCTCAAGATGTATTTTATATTGATTATATCATTTAATTTGTTTTCACACGTATAATTTTCAATGTATATAGAATAAAGTATTTTACTGAATTTTGGAACAAATGTGAAACATAATTTAATAGTTAAGTTATGTGTGCTGATATAATATGATTATACTTGTTGAAATTGTATAGGAATCTTTGTATTTTTGTTAACGTTGCACGCATGTTCGAATTGTTCCGGTGTGATACACATATCCTCCATGAAGCATCCTAGCAGCAAGTCAACCAAGTTTTTATATTCTTGATATATTTTTCGATATTCTTCGCAATCTTCGGTATTTGCCTCAAAAACTACAAATAACATATTAAGTCAAATATAGTTATACAAGACAATATTTACCTAATATGTTCTATGTTTTTACAATTGCAAGATAACAAAACCATCTTTATGTTTCTATGGCTGTACAAACCGAGGGATCTCTCTTCAATGAAGGTCAGCAGAGGCGAGGACCAAATGGGGCCTTGCAAAAATCCAATTAAAGAATCGAACACCCAAGCACTGTCGTCTTTATCATTCATTTTGTCTCGTCTTTTTAACGCTCGAGCAATAAAAAAAGTTATGGTATATCACACACTTACGTCGAGTGTTTCTTTGTGCTCAGCAAAAAATCACAAGTGTTCTTACTTTCCAACTCTAAGTTGTAGTCATAGTTACGATAAGCAAAACATGCGGCATTAGAACAGTTTTGCGTCGATATTATTCGGATCAATATACAATAGCATGTCAGTTTTGGTCAATTGACAAGTATAGATAATTAATTCAAGAAAAATCAATATATTATATAACAATTCGTGTGTCTATCACAAAATTTATGAAGACTGTTATTTATTAAAATGAAATATATACAATACGCAAATCATTTATACGTATAATCATCATTGATATTAATATTAATATACATAAAGCGTTTTATAACTTTTATATCATATTTAAATTGTTAAAAATTTTTAATTTTACAAAAAATCAATGCATGATAGACTTCAAATTAGTGATTTATTATATAAATTTTGCAAAATAAAAAGATAAAAGAATTTGTTGCAAGAAAATAACATCGTGCAATGTTTTTTTGTGTTTGTGATGGTGTTTTTGTTTTTTAATATTAACCAGAGACATTCGAGATCTTTTTTCGCGGCAAGTTAATATTTTATTGAACATGTAATGTTACTTTTTGGAACTCGGATCCTTGCAGAAATTTATTACTGATATGGCCAAAAAATAATCTTTATTTTGAGTATTAAAGGCACTGTTCAACAGTGATTTTAATTATTCTGACAATCTATCGCAATTGGCCTAGCTATGTATAACTTATTCCGTCTTTTTATATTATCGCTGTTATTTTTCAGTTACGTAGACGACGAAGACGCTGTCGATTTTCATTACTTAGCATGAAAATGCAATCCTCACATCAAAGAAAAGTTACATAATCAAAAGTGAAAGATGCCACTTCTGGCAGCACGAATAATAGTATCTTGCTAGTAGATTACGTTTCCACCGTCACATTTGTGCGCGCGTATTTTTAAATAAATAAAAAAGAAATTAACACACGACCTTTACATTCACTTATTTGAATATATATGTGCGTGTGTGTGTATATATGTATAATGGCATTATTTATATGGACATTATCAAGATTATTATACATTGCATCACATTTGAGACTAATGATCTGAGCGATAGATATTAAAAGACTGATAAGACGTGGAACGGTGTGATGTGGAGAGGAGAAACGATTGGGACGTCTGGATCACTCCTCCAAATCCAGGTCCCCCAATTCTTCTTCGAGACCTTCCAGATCCTCCTCCACGAATAGATTTTCATTAATGGTTACTGCTGCAGCACCACCATCTTCTATAGTTACTACATAGAAAAGAGACATTATTTTAATCATTCAATACAGAAAAATATAATAGTATTGCAATGAACACGTTCGATATCGTCGTTTCTCTTCGTAAGAAAGTAACTTTGAAATAGTAAGAAAGATAAATTTATAATTAATGACAATTTATGACGATATGATTGCAGTTTTACTTTATTCAGCTAATTTATTAATTGTTACCTGTAGTATCTTCATTGTTCTTATCATCATCAACTTCGTTTGCCTTTAACCGATCTACAGCAGCCACGGTGATACCTTTGGTATCGATCTCACTAGCTTCAAATGCAAGACGTTCCGTATCAAGTTCTCTATATTCATCTTCAGAATCATCCTCTTCACGAGCATAACTAGATATCGCTTCATCACCTTCATCGATACCTGTGACAATTAAAAATAAAATAAACTTTACTAATTTAAGAAAGATAAAACAATTCCTGCAACTGTCTTAAACGAGATCGTACCATCTCCTATCGCGAGATCTGGGTTAAAGTAAAACATTTCTCTTCCGGATATGCCAACTTGGCGACCAGCTTTATAATCGTTTCTTTTCTTCTCTTCATCTTTAATTGCTTGCTCCTGTTTTTCTTTTACTTTCCTCTTTTTCCAAGCCAAAAATGTCTCCAGTGTTATCTTAGTCTGTTAACATTTTTTTAATAAATAAAAAAACAATACTACATACATATAATATTATGTACATACTATACTACTTTTCTTACAAAAATTCTATTTTTCAACAAATTATTATGTTATGTTAACAGACATTATCTTATTTCACACCTGATTAGGTCCCAAGTTAGCTCTTTCCTTTTCAATTAAATCTTCTAGAGAAATTTCATCTTTTTTTTCTTCTTTCTTTTTATCTTTCTTCAAAACAAATCCAGGAGGTAAAGCATGTCTATAAATGCATTTTTGACCAGATGGACATTCCCAAAACCAACCATACTTCGATTTCTCCACTGCTTCTAAGAAATGTTTGCAGATCTAAGAAGAAATATTTTCTCACATTTTTTTCTTAACAAAGTTTTCAATATTTTCTATAATACATTTATGTATGTTGTGTGTGATCAGATTATTTATATAACTTACAATGTCGGTGGTTGGACGATTACCACTACCATGTTTTTTCTCCACTACTTCCTTTAGTTTGTCCTCATCCCACTTATCCATTGTATCCATCTCTTTGTCGTCATCTCTCATATCACAATATAAAGAACGCTTTTCAGCTTTTCTTTCGATGCTCAAGTCATGAGAGAATTTACACTTGTCTCCCTTTGTACATTGCCCCTGCTTGAAAAAAGCACACACAACAGATTTGGGATCTATACCTGCAAATTGTATTTTGCCGATGTTATTTCTCTGTTTGAAGATAATGTCTACATAGATCTAACAGCTTCTTGTATATTAAAATCGTTATTCAACCTTTATCTATCTTTTGTGTTTGAACAGGTTTAAAAATAAGTGCTAGCTCTTTTTGCTCTTTCAACTTCTTCTCTTTCTCCAACTTTTTAGCATTAGGATCTTCGAGTTTGCGCGGATTTACTCCACCTGACTTTACTTGTTTCTCTACTTGCTGAATAAACTTCTGCTGCTTGGCACCTTTTTTGTTTTTATATATATATATGCGTATTAAAAAACAAAAAGAAATTGGTCAGCAGATTCAGACATATTCGTAAAGAAAACATGTGGAATTCCAATATTTTTGGTTAATTGTAAAATTTTATCTTACCTCAATGACTTTTTCCTTTTTTTTCTGGTCGGCTTTTTTGCTCGGTGCCGGCGCTTTCTTCGGCGGCATTTTTTTAATTGAAGTTTCTGTGCGTGTCAATAGATAAATATGTAAAATCCGTACAGAAATCTCAACGCAAAAGTTCCATTTTATGCTGGACTGCTGGACTTTTTGGATGAAATACCCTGAACATTAATCCTTCTCACTAGATAGTGTAATCATCTTTGCGCAAAACTAATCAAAACGTTCCTAGACAATTACATTGATTATAATTAATATACAGATGTCTATATTATACCTAGATCGCTGACTTCGGCTGAATAGATGAGTCCGGCGTGATTTCCGGTTTCAGCCATTTTCCCACCAAGAAAATGGCGCCGACGCGTAAATTAGGGTTAGGATTAGGTTAGTTAATGTGTATAGGTGCTTTCCAACTTAATGTTACACAGACGACACTGTGTAACAGTATCCACTAATGTGAGTGAGACACACTGATATGCTTTTTCTCACACTAATAGACACTGTGTCGCCTGTGTACGTAGCTGGAAAGTATCCTATGTTACTCGAGCCGGTTGAATTGTGAGAGCCGTGCTGATCACATACACACACACACACACACACACACACATACATTACTAACCTAACCTAACCTAACCAACCTAACCTAATCTACGCATCGATGCTATTTTCTTGGTGGGAAAATGGCTGAAACCGGAAATCACGCCGGACACAGGCTACTGTCATATGCTAAAGGCACAAGTCAGCGATCTAGGTATAGTATAGACATCTATGGATTAATATTACAAATTACAGTAGTAATTCTCTAATTAACAACAAACAAAAGATATCAAATTTCAAAATTACTTCTTTGACTTTGATTTTTTCCGACTATTTGTTCAATATTGTTATTTTTTTTAGTAGTTTTGTGCTTCTTTAATTATTCTTCAAGTTATACTCATGGATTCTAGTTCCATGAACTATTACAAACTTTGGGTGAGATCACATGCATTCTAAAATATCGCAAATAAACGAGCACACTCCGAGTTTGACAACCCTTCACATGAGACAATTTTATGATACGGAATCATCGTGATTGCTTGATTTTCCATAGCACTTGTTTTACAAGAAGTATATATATATATATATATATATACTAGAATTGATTAATTACAATTGTTTATATTTGAAAATGGCAGCCTTATGTTTCGAAAATTCGTAATATGATTGGCTAATTCTTATGGTATGTCTTAGGGCCATTCTACAATGAGTTGAAAATGTCCCGTCGCCAGTTGCGAAAGAGAGCATTTACGAAAAGAAAAGTATTATTTCTGGT
>QVOB01017318.1:0-10361 GCA_014839585.1 Pseudomyrmex concolor | reverse complement strand
CTTTGTGCGCGATCCCGCATTTATCTTTGCTTGGCGGCGAACAAATCGCGCGGTCCGACATTTGCGGAAGTGAACAATAGTTCGGCGCTTCTCCGCCGCATTGTTTGTATACATAATCGGAAAGGTTGAGCATCGATTTCTCCGTTAGAGGATGCACGTTAACAAGCCATCATACGCAGCCGCTTCGCGAAACGCTAAAACGCACAGAGCGGACCGGTCGCATTTCTGCGGCCTCACAAGCATTGCTTGTTATTGCTACTCTGGACTTTTGCGTCTGAGAAACATGACGGCTTTGAATGGCGCTCAGAGACGAGGGATCAAATGATTCCCTTGTTAAAGACAATGGCCGTTTGTGAATCGATGTCACATGATCGAGACGCAGCGAGAGTTGTTTGCTGATGGATCAATTAAATATTGATTGAAAAATTTATTTGTTGATTTAATGTGGTTGTTTGTTGACTCAATATGCTGTGTATGATCATTGGCAATAAATATTAAACATTATGCGCTTTCCTGTTATTTAACAAAACTTATAAATCGATATGATAAAATTGTAGAGATATTTTGATCGTATATGACACAGACTTGAAATTTGAGAACTTTGGAAATATATGTCGAGGTATATATGTATATAAAGATACATATGTATATATGCATGTGTAAAATAAGAGATATAATATTAATTATATAATTTCTATCTCGGGTTTCGAAATTGTAATTACGATGTAGAAATTATTATAATTATAACAACGTAACTTAATTCTGTATTATTCAATTTCTTCTCGGTTAATATTGGATATTGGGAGTAAAACAAAAACCGCGATCTCTATTTCGAAAAGTGAAGTTACACAACGAAACGCGATGTGATGTTAAGTAGAAACTAGGACGTATATAAATGCGAAATGAGTTTTATTACCTTGCTCGGGGTGCGAACTATAATGGGAAAGAAAAAAAATATCGACGTACATTTCCGTCGTATTTCACAGAGACTTCCTCGCGCGGATGTGATTATTAAAAAAAAATGCATACGAAAGTTGCTTATCGGCACAACAAATGTCACGCGCTCTTTATTGATCGCCGAGCGGGTTCTTGACCGCTTCTCGAATAGTTTCTTCATTCTTACGGCTTCTTCATACACGCACACGCGCGAACGAAATACTGAACGTGACTGATATATCTCGGTTAACGCATCACCCTATCGCACCGTAAATACCCAGCGCGCGATTTTACATCCGGACGACCGTTAATATTTGATTTTACTGGGTTGACACGCGGCGCCCGGTGAGGAATGACCGGGAGCCGCGCGCGCGGAAGAAGAAAGAAATTTCATCTGGAGACGCGCCAGCCCGATAAATTCAAACGCGAGCCCGGCGACGCCGCCGCCGCATTACAGAACGTCAGAATCTCCTCGTCTGAATGTTTCAGAAGTCAGCGCGCCGTGTTTATTGCGCTTCAACCTATTCCCCTCGCCGCAATAAGTTTCCGCGCGGTAATGCGGCCAAAGCTTAAGTTTAAACACTATGTTAATTGTATTGTTCTGGGCGCCGCGGCGCGCAAAACGACAGTAGCGTGAACGTCCCACCTGCCTTCAACATGCCAAACTATTATGCCGCAAATCAACTGTATTCTGAATTCGTTGTTATTGTTCTACGGTGTGTACAGAGAGATGCGCTTATATGTCGCGCTTGGTTTCTCTCTCTCTCTCTCTCTTTCTCTCTTTCTCTCTCTCTTTCTCTCTCTCTCTCTCTCTCTCTCTCTCTATCTGTCTATCTATCTATCTATCTATCTTTCTCTTTCTCTCTGTCTATCCGGCGCAAAACGGTATGGCATATAAATTATTGTCCACGCGAAACTCACTCAGAAATCTGTGTGATACTGTCTGAGACGGGAGACAATGGTAGTACGATTCTCCAATTATAAGTAGCTTAAGCCTCGGAACAGAAGTTCTCGGCTTTCGTTTGACTATTAAACTGTCTGCTCGACGGAAACAATCCGTGTGCCTGTTTTCAGTATTTTCTCTCTCTCTCTCTCTCTCTCTCTCTCTCTCTTTCTCTCTTCGCGCGAATGTACTCGAAAGAGAGTGAGCAAAGCGCGACTAAAAATCGTCGATACGTCAAATCAACTCGAAACGCGTAGCCTCTTTTTTTTTTATTCCATCCCCTTACCGGAGACACCGAGAGCGTCTCGACGCCGATAAACTCAATCAAGAGATTCCATTTGCATTTCTGCGACGTGCAGAAGACTATATTTTCTTCCCCATCGTGGCGTGGCAGCTCTTTTTCTTATCTGACACGATGTTTTCGCTGCACAGCTGTCCGCGTCCTTCACGCCTCCCTCCCAACTCTCGCGCTGCGAAATTTCACCGCGGGAAAACGAGGCAAGGATTCAGACCCGTCACTGAAATGAGCAGTCGTTCTAAATGTAATATTCAACTTATCTATGCGAATTTAAAAGTGCTAGGAAACGCGCTTGTAGATGGTACATATGTATATCGGGAACGTGATCTATCGGCCGAGAGGATCGTATTTTCTCAGGAAAAATAAATCGGTGGTTCTTGCGAGAGAGGATATTATTGCCATAAGGTGTGCGTTATATTGCGTCAGATCCGTAACTTCGCAGGAAAGTTGTGCGACATAAACAAAACTGCAACTAAGTGCATCTCGCCGCACGTAAGTCGAGGAAACTCTCATATCGCGAGTGCATCGAGATAATCAAAAGATATATTACACATGTATCCAGTATTGCGATACAGAGTTTTAATATTTAATAATTGTAATTTTTTTTTTTTTTAAAGAAAAAAAAACAAAGAGACGAAAAGATTTGTAGGAAATGAAGATGAAAGACTTCAAAAGTTTTAAATAAACGTAGAAAAAGAGCTAATATGAGCCTTACGAACACAGTTGCCAGTGTGTAAGAAAAGTCTCAGTCAGTCTTTATTAAAAATCTCAACGTTTCGATTTATTGTTTGAATCATCTTTAGGAAAAGATTTGTTCATAGAACATGAATCAGTTAACCGCCGGTATCTAGCGTCGTTGATCGATGAATTACTTTGCGTCTGTCAAGCGTTTAACGCGCATATGGTAGACGGTGGATTACGTCGCGGCGTTTTCTAGAGGTTGTACGTGCAGACGATGCCAGACGCACGTGCACGCGAAGTCTGAATATAATCACTATCCATAAATCATTCGATTTTCCCAAATCCTCGCGGGAAGACGGGGCGAGTGCTGCCGGCTCCATCGCTCGCGAGAAAATCGAGAGACGCCGCGCCGTCGATCCTATCCCTATAGACTCATCTCACCTTGTCGCGGGATTTCTCTCTCTCTCTCTCTCTCTCTCTCTCTCTCTCAGTTTCTTCACCCTTATCTCCGCTCCGCTCCGAAGACATTTCTACGACATTAAGCAGGCGTATCGACACCGCCGCGGCGAGCGTCGCATGTGAGATACGACCGGATATCCGGCCGATCTCGCGGTGGTATCCCCTGTGTTCCTACCCCCCATCCTCGTGTTTTCGCCTTCCTGTAGGTTTCCTCGCGGCGACTCTCTTCTCTCGTTCGAGGCGGTTGTCTGCAAACTTTGATTACATCTGCCCGGTAGCCTTTCCATTCCACTCTTTCCGCGCCTTCTCTCATCCCGCTTAAGTGAGATATAGACACGTACCACCGAGCTCCTTATTCCTGGACGTTGCCTATAACCAAAGCCCTCCCCCGGTTCTGTCTCCCACTGTTTCTTGAGATTCTCGCCATCACGTTCGTCGTTCCATCAGATTTACCGCCGTCGAGGTTACACACCCTACACTCATACATCGCGCATTTCTTCTGTCTCCCTTTGCACGCACCACGGCTTCGCGAAACGCTATAGAAACGTATTTACCGGGATGTCCCGGTGACGCGAGATGTAATTTCGTTAGCCGCTACGTGATTCGACTGGCAAAAGTGCGAAAATGAAAAAAATTGCGCCTTCCAGAATCCCATTGGATTTCCGCGATGATTGCGCCGTCGATCGAATCGAATCAACAACGAGATACACAACCGAATCGCGACGATCGACATTGCATTATTTATATAATTGTCTTGGCGGTTGATCGATCTCCGGCTGTGACATCTTCGCTAAACTGTTTGCAACTACTTGTGGATTACGTTAATTTCGAGTGACTCTTACTTCAACCTGACTGACACCCGGCAAACGTCGAGGAGAGAAACTTTCTTTTCCGAAAGGACTTAAGAACGCGAAGAGGAATATTTACAGAACAAACGCAACGAATATCGGCATATTGCGAAGTTTTGTCTCGTCGTCGACGTTCGTAACGACGACGAATTACAAACTGTCGCTTCGGGCGGTCTTGCTTCAAACGCTTTCTCTCTGTCTACAGTTCGCCGGGCAAAGGTTTCCCCATACAAGATACGATTACCCGAACGATCGCCGGTTATTACTTTCCGAGAAGATGCCGCGCTATTTTAATTGAGCGTAACACCGCATAAGAGAGACGCCGGGGTCTCCGGGAAAGGCTGCATTAGAGTTCCTGGAAGCGCAAATCCGTCGTGTAAACGGCACACGCCAAGTTTCTGTCTCATTCTGCGAGCTGGTGGTTGGTTCATGAACCGCGATATTTCGCCATAGAGGATGTCGCCGACGACTTTGAATGATAGCAGTAATAACGAGTAAGAGTCCCGGCGCGGTCTGAATCTCTGTGTGTGTTTGTGTGTGTTTGTGTGTGTGTGTGTGTGTGTGTGTGTGTGTGTGTGTGTTGCGCGCGTTCGCATTCACTCTTATTATTACAGGAAATAATTTGGAAGACGTAAATAATATGAAGTGGGTTCTCATTTTAGAGCGATAAGTCTTCATGGTTTAGTCGGGAGAAATATATCAGCGGCGAATCAACCAAAATATATTTTGCTTTCGAAGATTGAAATCTTCAAAGATTTCTTAATGTTTTACAATTAAAGTGAAAATTTCTTTTGTTTTTTTTTTTGTTTTTTCAATATAAAGCGAGGAAGATCGTGTACATAACTGACCGTTTGTTCTTCCGATGACATTGTTTGTTCATCATAACGACGTTCTCATCACAAAAGAACCATGGGAAAGTAGTGACAACGATAACAGGAAAAGTGACATCGTTCGTTAGGCAGCTCCTAAAGCCTCTCGTTAGACGTTGGGTTAGCCGTCACCGTTTTATCCCGTCGAGAAATTAATCGAATCGCCGATAAAATGGATTATGCGTCGAGGTTCGATGGGCCTCGATTGTATAATGCGATTGGCCATGCTCTTCTCCCGCGGGAGATATTTTCAGCCTCCTTCAAGTATAATGATTCGTAATTAGATATTACCTGCAACGTATTAAGAAGGGCGCTTAATATCTTAATAAAGTTAGTGGAAGTACTCGTAGTCATTATCTCCCCTTCTCTAGGCGTGTTATAATTAAGTAACTCCTCGCGAGACTTTGATTCAATAGGAGAGATTTTTTGTCATTTATACGACTATTTTTGCGAAATATATTTCTGCAACAATCTTCCAAACTAAAATCGATGTCGCGTCATTCGATATGTAATTTTATATTTAAAAAGATGTACACAGAGAGAACGGTTTCTTTAGATTTAACAAATTTCCAATGAAATTATTCCAAAGAAATTAATTTCTCTCTGTGTAGTTTTGTATTTTAAAAAATATAGCTGGAGGAGAAAACCATTTATTAATTAAAACAAAATAATAAGATACAAGAGACGATTGAAAAAGATGTAATTTTTTATTTTAAAAAATGTAGCTAGAAGAGAAAAACCATTTATTAATTGAAATAAAATAATAAGATATGAGAGGCGATTGAGAAGTACCGGAAACAATGCGTAGATAATAATAGTAATATTGCATTGCTGTTGACGAGTTTCATTCTTCAAAAGAATGTCAAACGCTAATTCATTATCGCATGTAGTGTGACAGCTCGCTAAAATATAGCCATTTACGGTATCAATAACTTGATATTATTGCTCAAAAATTTCGTTCCGGATATTTATCAATCTAAAATTCACACAAAAAATATAGAGAAGTCACATATAATCACGTATATTCAATAACAATATATGCGTATAATTTTTTCTCTCTATTCGCGTACCCGCGTACGTCTGTAATAAAGGAGAAAATTTGCGACTATAGAAAGAAACAAATTGAAAAGAATCACGTTTCATCGTAAAAAAAGCCGCGTACGAGGATCAAATCCCCAGGTGCGGGATCCCGAGAGTATATCTCTCCGTCATTTTGTCGTCGGTGGAGAATTACACGTCAGTGGACGAAAACGAGGGAATAATTTACGCCCGGTCGTTGGACGCGCGACAAAATCCGCGCCGCGACGAGAGAGAAAACGCTCGTAGGCTGACTTTGTTACTACGCTCTTAGCCCGAGCTTTTTGTCAGGTAAAAAGTTTTCCCGGGAAAAGGAACCAATTTAATAAGGCCTTAATAACTTCCCCAAGGGAGAAGCAGACGCGCTCGGCGTACGGCTGTGTTTGACGGCTACGGGTCTTCACCTTTTTTCGACGTGAAGAGTAAATTCACGCTTCCTCGTAAAGGAGTGGTATAACCCTTTATTGGCAAGAGCAGCGATACCACGCGTACTCGTCGTCATTCTCTCCTTCTCTCTCTTTCTGTCTTTTTTTCTTTCTTCCGCTTATCCTGCAATTGTTCAGCTGCAATTGTTCAGCTTTTATTCCGCGCCAAGAGTGGAAACTAGTTTACCGAATCGATAGAGAGAGAGAGAGAGAGAGAGAGAGAGAGAGAGAGAATTCTATGTCAAACAGTTTTATAAGAGAGTGAGAATTGCGCTGCATTGTATCTCTCAGAACTTTGACAGTGCGCGCAATTCGATTTTCGCGTATGTTTGCTAAAACTCAAATTATTTATATGAAATGTTTATTTTTTTGTTACAGAGATCTTCAAGGAAATAATATATCGGTGGTATTTAAGACGGACTTCGAGGACATGGCGACGCTCCACGTTTTGTGAGTAATATTTTCTCGCATATTTCGATTCAATCATCAAGTAGATAAAAAAATAAATAAAACTACTGTTTTTATCACGATAGTGAATTTTTTTATTGAGAAAATATTTCTTGCACGCGCAGATTGCTATCTAATAATCAAATACACACCATCGAAAGAGGAGCTTTTCAAGATCTGGTGGCGGTGGAGAAGCTGCGTTTAAATAACAATCAAATACGTCACCTACCCGATCTTCTTTTCAGCAACATGATGAATTTAAAACGCCTGTAAGTATTATATGATTAATCCGATAAACTTATATCACGCAATATATGTATATTACAATTTACGTCGATATAAATAAGAAAACGCGCAAATTTATTTACACTTTAGCAACCGGACTTCGCGTTTTGTTACACACGACGTGTAATTACAGATAAATATCTTCCGACATTCATGATCATTAACGTTAGGCATTAGCGTTCCCGCTAACAGACTTGACACGCGTTACTGCGCGCCGATATTGCGAATTTGCAATATTTCATCGCGGGCGCGAGATATCGATGAGCGGTTTGGCGCGCAACAGAAACAGAATTCGTTAAGAATCGCGAGCGTATTATATGCCGCAGGATTTATGTATGTGATCTGTCAGTAGTATAACGCGCGATACGGCGTTACGTATACATAACGCACGGATAAGTGGCGCGTTGCGAGATACACGTTGCGATGTTGCAACTTGCGAGTCTCAAGCGTCACGAAAGTTCGCAATGTCGTAGCAACATCCGCGCGCGCCGATGTATCTCGCGCGCGGATTTCGCGATATCTCGGGGGAATAATTACACGTGAAGAGATCAGTCCGCGCGTCAAGTTCCGTCCGCATGGTAGAAACCCACGCAATAATAATACGCACACAGTGTGTATATCGCTTGCGTCTCTAGTTCCTCTGTTTTCTCGCTTTTCTCTCTCTCTCTCTCTCTTTCTCTCGTCTCGTCATTGTGTTTAAGCGCGCGACGACGGGAGTTATCGCATAAACTTTTCAGACGACGGCCTACATACCTGTCGTGTATGTATGTATGTACGTACGTATGTATGTACTTTATGCGAAAGGCAACGACACAAGCCGGGGCTTGTGAAATCCGCCGCGTGAGACTCCTCGATCGAATGTACGCGCGGCTGCATACGCGACTTTTCACCCCGAGGGTTTTAGCTTCTTAAAGGCGATCGTTCGATATGCCGGCATGCGCGCCGGCGTCGACGTTCATCGCCGACGTTCACGACGACGCGCTCGCATTTCGCTTCTTGCACGCGACGCCGCCGCCGCGCCGCTCCGCGCACCCAAAGTGTTTTCTATCTTCCGTGACCGACCGCTTGAATAGTGAGCGCGCTATCGTTTACTCAACTGTCTTATTAGCGAGACCTGATTCAGTAACGAGAGAAAGAGAGAGAGAGAGAGAGAGAGAGAGAGAGAGCGAAATGAATAGGTGGAATAATCCACGAGATTTTAGACATTCGCCCCGTACAAAGATTGATGAAGTCATTATGTCGAAGTGATACGATCAATGCCGCGTGTTATATTTCTGACTCCTTAATGAAACGTAGTTAGTCAGAACTCGTTACATGTTAAACGGCATAGTTACATTTTTTTCTACTTCTGAATATCAAGAGAAACACAGTTGTTCGAAAAAAAAAATTATTTCATGTTAATTGATGCGCCAACTAATCTATTTCGTGTCACAATTTGATGAAGATACTCTCGTGGTCACGTGTGCGATCTCTGAGGAACGATAGTACCGAAAATTCGGTTGTTACGCATTCACAAATTATGCTCATCCATAAGCTATCCGTCGCGCGTCGTGAACGAACCGTTCTAGCAGGACTGGTCCTCTCCGACATAGGGTTCGCCTCTCGCTAACGAGAAGAACCATCTTGACGTCATGAGAAATACCGATCCCGTGATTACGCCGTCCCGGCCTCCGTTGCTTTTCCTCCGAACACGCACTGTCCGGTAACATTCTTCTCGATCCGGAATCTCAATCGAAATGCGGAGAGAGAGAGAGAGAGAGGGACTCGGTCCGAACGAAGCGATATCGCGCGTTTATCGCGATCGAGCGAGGCACGTACCATTTCCGTTTGGTGGTTCCTGGTTGTTCCTCGGCAGCTGCCAGCTGCGGTCGAAAAGTGCATGCGAGTCTCCTTCTCTTCGTGGATGACAGGACGGCAGGCTGGTTCGGAGAGAAAGAGAGTCGAGACAAAGAGAGAGAGAGAGAGAGAGAGAGAGAGAGAGAAAGACGGGAAAAAAGAGGAACAAAAAGAGAGACGGCGGGAGAGAGCAAAAAACGAGAAAAAAAAAGAAGAGACGAAAAAGAGCGTAGAAGGAGGTAGAGATCGTCCATCTATCATCCTGCAAAGTGGGCAAGATGGACGGGACTCGAAACTTCCCGTCTCGAGGCTGCGCTCCGCTCGGGCATAACCTGCAGTTTCTGACGATAAGGCCGGATCAGCCACCTTACAAAAGGACGTATTATGTTGCAACCTTACGGCGAGATTCTCACGGGCGTTCGGATGCTCGATAATCCTTCATCCGGCGCGGATGTGAACCGGCGTTAAAATCGTGAAGTGGAAGATGCTAATTCGCGCGCTCGCTCGCTCGCCGCCGCCGCCGCCGCCGTCCCGCTATTCAGAAACTCTCGCAAACTCGTAGTTCGCAGCTTTCTCTTATCTTCTCTCTTTTTGAAGAAATTTCTCTAATTTATAATTAAATCGGGACTTTGCGTTTTTTTTTTTATTTTTTTTTTATTAAACTCTTGCGCTAATCTCTTTTCTCTTTTGTAATAATTTTTTTATAAAAACTCGCAATTGTGAAAAGGAAACAAAGTTATTACGTTACGTCGCGAGACTATTTATATATATATATTTTTGTCTATAAAAAAATGTTAATACATATCAAGAGACACGGTAATGCCTCGCATATGAATTTTCGACTTTTCATGGAAAGCAAAGTTTATTTCACATTATCGAGTATTTCGGAAGCTAAGTCTATAAAAAAAAACAGTTTCATATAGGTTTTTATATAAGTTTGCGATTTGTTTCGCAAGATAAAGTCCATCTTACACCAACGAATGGTTTATTATTGCGTAACTTACGTATGATTTCTCATTTGGCTATTATTTTATTATACATATATCACTTCTTTTCTAGAACAGATTTTGTAGAAAGCAATTTTATAGAAATATGTAACATAATTGTAATAATGCACAATAATACATAGTACTACTACACTAAGTAGCGTTTTGAGCAGTAATAAGATTTGTCTATGCAAACATCATAATATCACATTTCGATATATATATCGCATATCGATATATATCGCAAATCGATATATATCACATATCGATA